>JAXCGZ010005897.1:90000-100577 GCA_037179515.1 Halocaridina rubra | reverse complement strand
AGAGATATGCACTGAATTCTTGGTAGGTGAATTGCAATATAGCGAGGGATTATTGTAATTCCATATACAACTGAATAGAATACAAAAGCAACCCTATGTGGTTTCTTGTACATTCGTACCATTCTGTCCAAGAATATATGGAGAGTTAGCTATTAACTACTCAGGATAAATAAATAAATGCTATTTATGGCTTTCAATTTGAAATCTCAAAACTCATTGCTAATTGTATATACAGAAGCTCCTCTGCTTATGAATAACTGAATTGCGAACATTTACAGATATGATCAAATACCTACCCATTATCTACCCACGTATTAATATATGTATTACTGTACAATAATATATTTTTACTGTATTAAAATTTATTAATATTGTATACTTTGTTTCATGTAGTAGTTAAGTGTCTTTAGCCTAAGCACTGTACAGTATTGTACTGCATATGTATGTACTGTACAGTACTGTTTTGACCTAAACACAACTTATGAACAATTCTACTTATGAGCGGACTTCTGGAACCTTACTCGTTCGTAAGTTGGGGAGTGTCTACTAAATTTATGATAAAAACAAAAAGGGTATTCTCGCATTTACTAATACAGTAAACTTCAACAGGTGGGTGTAGGGAGTGCAATAAAATAAAATGATGGGGGTTAACAGCTACATATGTTGGGCCTCACAGCAGAGGATTCTTGCCCGCTTTAGCCTGTCGATGCAAGCAGGGTGGTAGGGGGAGATTGTGGTATCCATTTTTTTCCAAGGAGCCGAGAGGAGTGATTGAGGGAAATTCTTTTCTTGTATATGTGTGCTCTGATTCAACTATCCCCATTACATAAGGGATTGCAGCCATAGTGTATGTATGTATGTGAAAATATAATGCTGTCCCATATGTCTTCAAAATGATTGATTTATTTTTGTATCTTTTCTTCCACAGCTAAGAACAAAGCATGATCCCTGCAAGTGGCCTCTTGAGGATGCTGCAGCCAGAATGCTTCAGGCAATGATTATGCCCCCAGCCATCACACCTCCAATTCCCTCTCCAACCCCAACTCCCCTCACTTCCACAGCTACTCCCACAGTGCCAACCATAAGTACCCCTACCTCTGATAGGGATGGGACCATCCCATCATCATTTAGTTCACAAGTGCCAGATGCCTCCATGTCACCACCACCTCCATCACATCCATCCTCCACAATGAATCCTGAAGTTCCTGAATTTACTCCTCATCAAGCAGAGCTGGACCCTGCTCAACCTGAATTTGTCCCTGCTGACCCACAGAATAAATTAAATGTGGAAAACCAATATCAGCTTAATGAGCACATGATTAATGGCAATGCATTAACACCTCCCATGGAGGAAACAAGATCTACAAACCAAGAAGAAGAGTGGCAAGAGGTTAAGAGGAAAAGCCGCACAAGGCGAGATAGCGAAAGCAAAGAAAGGGAACATAAGTCCTCGAAACTTAGCCAGGACAGGTCTCTTGTAAAGGACAGTAGAGCAAAATCTCAACAAGAACCTTTTGGATGTATGACAGATACAAGAGAAGAATTGGACTTTCAGTTTGACGAAGAGCTGGATCTAATACCAAAGGCTGGCCGTCAACACGATTTCAGTGAATGGTAGGAAGATCTTATGGCTTGATATGCTATTTTCTTTTTCTAGTGTTTTCACTTTAAATTAATACAGTTATAACATGTATCTTTTATTATTTTGGGCTAATGTATTTAGATTGTTCGTAAGAAGAGGGAAGGTTGAAGTGGTATTATATCACCTTATCAGCTAGGCAGTGATAAATAATTGACATATTAGACTAATAACTACTTGTCTTAATTTAAATATTCTATATAACACTTTTCATACATATAATTAATGCTGCAATCCTAATATTTATTCCTTCATATATTTCTTAATGTTGCAGTCTTAATATTTAGTCCTTTTATATGCATCTTATATTTTTCATATTATTCTTGGTTTAAAATAAAAAATATGACCCTGCATATATATATATATATATATATATATATATATATATATATATATATATATATATATATATATTATATATATATATATATATATATACAGTGACCCCTACTGTATCGTATTTCTTCGTTCGCGTTTTCACTATCGCGGTTTTTTTTTTGGCAAATTATTATTGTAAAATACCTATGTACATGAGTATATCATGTAATTACCACTTCATTCACCGTAATTTTATCTATCACTTTCATATAAATTTACGTTGCATGCTGTTATTTATGAAGTAAAGGGTGGTTTGTTAACAGTACAGGGAGGGTTTATACAGTGTAAACGTAAAAATAAATTAAAATATCTATGTACATATAGGCTGATCCTACTTCGAGGTTTTCCTGTCTCGCGCTAGGTCCCGGAACCGAACTACCGCGATAATGGGGGGAATACTATATATATATATATATATATATATATATATATATATATATATATATATATATATATATATATATATATATATATATATATATATATATATATATATATATATATATATATATATATATATATATATATATATATATATATATATATATATATATATATATATATATATATATATATATAGATAGTAGTCGCCGTGGCTCAGTCGGTAGCGTCTCCGACTCTGAGGCGTCAGGTCGAGGGTTCGCGCCCCGTCACGATCTGAGGTTAGCAAAGGCATGCACTCAGCGTAAGGATTACATCTGCCGAAACAAGTCCTTCGCAAGAAGGCAACCGTCCTAGCCCTTAGTAGATAAGGGAGTCCGTGACGTAAAACCGGAACCGGATATATATATATATATATATATATATATATATATATATATATATATATATATATATATATATATATATATATATATATATATATACAGTGTTCCCCCGGTTATTTGCGTTTCTTGGTTCGCGTTGTCACTCTATCACTTTTTTTTTTTTTTTGGATAAATTATTATTTTATTTTATGGGTATACGCAAAAATATTAAAATATTGAAAAAATTAAAAAGTTCAGTACTCATTTTTTTATTGAAAAAAAAATTTCATTATTTAATTGATAAAAAAAAACTTTATTTCCCAGCCTACGAATAATAAAACAGTAAAAAATAGTAAAAAACATAAATTTAGATATACGACGTACAGTATAAGTCACAGTACAGGGTATTGCATTATGCGAAATAGTGTCCGATAGCGTACAATGTATTGGGGTCACAGCTACGTGAGCTAGCATATATATATTTATATTTCCAGTAGTTTCATGATTTTATTGAAAAAAAAAAGTATTTCTTAGCCTAAGAATAATAAAACAGTAAAAAATAGTAAACAGTATTGCACCACGTAAAATACGATACTGGTATCAGCGGTTCGGAAAACGCAAAGGCTCTCACCTACGTGACCTAGTGAATATTAAAATTTTCATTATTTTATTGATAAAACAAGTATTTCCTAGCCTAAGAATATAAAAACAGTAAAAAATAATAAAAAACATAAGGTACTAACAGTATTTCACCATGTAAAATACGATACCGCTATCAACGTTTCGGAAAACGAAAAGGCTCTCACCTACGTGAGATAGTTCATGAAATGCCATTGGCTGAAAGGTCGGGAGACGACGAATCACAGAATTGTTTTTCAATATTTTCTGTATCATGGGGTCTGATTGGCATTTTCATTGCAATATGCTTTTCCCTCCAATTTCCAATGTGCCGCCTCACTCACTCAGTCTAACTCACGTGTGCGCCGTTCTCGTTATGCTTATTAATACGTTTTGCTTGTGATTGTATTTTCACGCATAATTTAACTTTTTGCAATGCCTCCCAAACGTCCTTCACCTTCTATGGCTCCTGGTAGTCAGCCTAAGTGGCAAAGGAAAATGTTAACCATTGTAGAAAAAGTGAAACTCTTAGATATGTTGAAAGAAGGAAAAAGGTTTGTGGATGTCGGCCACTATTTTGGCCTCAATGAATCTACTGTGCGTTACATCAAAAAGGACGAGGCAAAGATCAGGAAAACAGCGAGCATTTCTTTTGATAAATTGGCGAAGAGGGTTGTAACACTCTGCAATAAGGCAGTAGTGCGGATGGAAGCTGCTTTGGCCCTGTGGATTGCTGATTGCAGAAAGAAAAACATCAGCTTACACACCAATATCATACAAACAAAAGCGAAGAAGCTGTACAAGACATTCGCTGCAAATGAACCCGATGATGACAGTGGAGAGGAGGAGAGAGAAGAAGATTTCGACGACCTACAACCGTTTGTTGCTAGCAATGGATGGTTCTTCAAATTTCAAAAACTCTATGGCCTAAAAAGCGTTTCAGTTTATGGCGAGGCTGCCTCTGCAGATACAGCTGCCGCAGAAAATTACGCAAGAATGACTTCAAGAAAATTATCGCTGAAGGGGAATATGTTCCTGAGCAAGTCTTCAACATAGATGAGACTGGCTTATTTTGGAAGAGAATGCCATCTCGCACTTTTCTCTTCAAGGAAGAAGCTAAAGCCCCCGTATTTAAAGCGCACAAAGATCGCGTTACCCTCATCATGTGCGGGAATGCTGCGGGCTTCATGTTAAAGCCCGGGCTTATCTACAAGTCAAAGAACCCTAGGGCTTTGAAGAACAAGAATAAGAATCTGCTGCCAGTGTATTGGATGCATAACCCTAAGGCATGGATCACGAAAAGCCTTTCATCGGACTGGTTTCACCAATGCTTTATCCCTCAGGTAAAACTTTATCTTATGGAAAAAGGCCTTGAATTTAAAGTCCTTCTTTTGATGGATAATGCTGGTGGCCACGCGACCAATCTCCAATATGACGGTGTTCAAATTGAGTTCCTGCCACCGAATACGACATCACTGATGGATAATGCTGGTGGCCACGCAACCAATCTCCAATATGACGGTGTTCAAGTTGAGTTCCTGCCACCGAATACGACGTCACTGATTCAGCTTATGGATCAAAGTGTTATTCGTACGTTCAAGGCCCTCTACACACGAAATGCCCTGGCGAACCTAGTTGAATCCATGGATTCGGACAAAGAATTCTCATTGAAGACTTACTGGCGTAATTACACGATTGCCACATGCCTAAAAAATATTCAGAGAGCAATGAAAGAAATGAAGTCTACCACAATCAATGCCAGCTGGAAGAAATTGTGGCCCGAAGTCATCCACGACTACAAGGGATTTGCTCCTGACGAAATGCAGAAGGCGGCAGTTGCGAAAGCTGTGAAGTTGGCTGCATTGCTAGGAGGAGAAGGCTTTAAAGATATGACTCCTGAAGATGTGAATGAACTGATTGACTGCCACTCGCAGCCTTTGACGGATGAAGACTTGGATGAAATGACGAAATCAGGGAGCGAAGAAGAGGAAGAACTTGAGGAATCGCACGAACCAATTGATGAACCTGGCCTTGCACTCGAACGTTTGGCAGCCATTTATGAATATTTGAAAGCAGTCCAACAACTCTCGCAGGAATATGACGATAATATGGTTCGTTCGGTGACCTTCTGTAATTTTCTCGACGATGCCATGATTCCTTACCATACCATCTTCCAACAAATGAAGAAACAGCGACAGCTACTCCCCATTACCATGTTCTTCTCCCCCAAAATGCAGCCGTAAAGCTTTTATTGGCTGCGAAATAATTTCCTCTGGGGTTGAGAATGATGATCATCACCTCATTCACGGTAAGTTTACCTATCACGTACATATGTATGTCACGTCATCATCACCTCATTCACCGTAATTTTATCTATCACTTTCATAAAAAGTTACGTTGCTTGCTGTTATTTATAATGCAAAGGGTGTTTTTTTAACAGTGCAGGGAGGGTTTATACAGTACGTAAATGTAAAATTCCTATGTATGTCATGTCATCATCACATTCATGGTAAGTTTTCCTATCACTTTCATAAAAATTTACGTTGCTTGCTCCTATTTATAATGTAAAGGGTGTTTTTTTAACAGTGCAGGGAGGGTTTATACAGTACGTAAACGTAAATATAATTGTAAATGAGTATGTCATGTAATTACCACTTCATTCACCGTAATTTTATTTATCACTTTCATATAAATTTGCGTTGCATGCTGTTATTTATGAAGTAAAGGGTGGTATGTTAACAGTACAGGGAAGGTTAATACAATGTAAACGTAAAAATATATTAAAATATCTATGTACATATAGGCTGATCCTACTCCGCAGTTTTCCTGGTTCGTGCCGGGTCCCGGAACCGAACTACCGCGATAAGGGGGGGAACACTGTATATATATAGTAATCCCTCACTATATCGCAAATTCAGTGCCTCGCGGATTTTTTGGGGGCGAGCGGCGGGGGGGGACCAGGACGGGCCAAAAAATAATCAAATAAAATATCCTTTATCGGGCCTGGGCATGAAGAAATAAAGTAAAGAGAAACAGAGATGGAGAGTGTAATGATCTGTCAGATGTGAAGGGATTATAAAAGATGTGTAATGATTGTCCAAGAATATTCAGTGTAGGTGGTGCCATGAGCCAACCTGCTACTGGATATGTGTTGTTTATTTTATATCGCAGATTTTCTGGGTATATGCTCTTTTTGAGCTCGAGGATGAAAACATTTTACTGCCTCTGTATCAGCTGATGCACCCTCACACACTATTTCCCTGACGATATTATATTGAAAGTTTGTTTGCTGTTTGTTCTTAATACTTTTTTAAATTTTCTTCATAATATTCGATGGCATTAAGTCGTGGAAGAGGAGGAGGATGCGGGAGAACGAACCTCTAACCAAAACGTTTTGCCGCTTCCATATCATCTGTTGCTTATCACTATTCAGGCACAAGATCTTGCTCATAAAATATTTATGTACTCACCCTGTTTGGGATATATCTAATTTTCAAGATTATAGTCTTATTAATATTCCTTGGTTCTAAACATTATTCTATCTTCTTTACATATCGACCATGCTCCACGAAATCTTAAGGTAAACAAAGTCAGTTGAGAGAAAAAGAAAGCTATACAATTCGTCACAAAGAAAACGTATATCGTACTGTACATGGGACACTTAAATGAAATATATATATATATATATATATATATATATATATATATATATATATATATATATATATATATATATATATATATATATATATTTTCTCTACACACTATTTCTCTGACGATATTGTATCGAAAGTTTGTTTGCTGTTTGTTTTTAATGCTTTTTTCAATTCTCCTCATAATATTTGATCGCATTAAGCGGTAGAAGTGGAAGAAGATGCGGGAGAATGAACCTCTATCTGCAAACGTTTTGGCACTTCCGTATCAACTGATACACAATCGCATGCTATTTCTCTGACGATATTATATCGAAAGTTTGTTTGCTGTTTGTTCTTAATGCTTTTTTTCAATTCTTTTCTTAATATTCGATCGCATTAAGTGGTAGAAGAGGAGGAGGATGCTGGAGAACGAACCTCTATCTGCAAAAGTTTTGGCGCTTCCGTATCAGCTGATGCACCCTCTCACACTATTTCCCTGATGATATTATATCGCAAGTTTGTTTGCTGTTTGTTCTTAATGCTTTTTATCCATTATCTTCATAAATTCTGATCGCATTAAGCAGTAGAAGAGGAGGAGGATGCGGGAGAATGAACCTCTATCTGCAAACGGTTAGCTGCTTCCATATCAGCTGATACACCCTCGCACGCTATTTCCCTGACGATATTATATCGCAAGTTTCTTTGCTGATTGTTCTTAATGCTTTTTTTCCATTATCTTCATAACAACCGATCACATTAAGCGGTAGAAGAGGAGGAGCATGGCGGAAAAGTATTTTCGAGGCGGTCGATTATTTACATGCCCCCATTAAGACTGCAGTCTTCAATCGTCTTATATTGATATGACAACAACTAAATTGACAAAGAGACTAACATTTCACTTACAAGAAGGCACCCCCAAAAATCATATGATGAAAGAACACCAGACCTCCATCGCACGTAAAATGTTGGAGAAAAGTACGAAGATACTACATACAGAAAAACATTTTTGACGTCTGTAAATTCTAGAAGCTCTCTACATACATAAGTTAGATCCTTCTATGAATGTGCAAATGCCAAATTGTATTACTCTGCCAACTCTGAAAGTAAAGAGCAGAGGCCAGAGATAAGGATGCTTGGGGTCCACCCTCCTGCAACTCTGGAAACTTGGTAGAGATACTGAATCTTTCTGGTGAATCTAAACTAAAGGTGGATACTAGATATCATATATAACCTCCATCCACTACTAAATAGATAATCATTTGACAATGTACGAAGCTGTACAAAACTTTTTGAATTCTCTTAAATTTTCCTACTTATTTTATAATCTTAACAATAATGAAAAAGTTATTGTAAGAACTTTGGAAAAGTTATTCAAGAGAATTGCAAATGCAAAAACAGCGGTCATATTTAAAAAAACAAAAACAAAATAATAATAATAATAAAATATATATATATATATATATATATATATATATATATATATATATATATATATATATATATATATATATATATATATATATATATATATATATATATATATATATATTACTAATTCAGTCAACAAGTACATGGTAACTTAATGCATGTGTGGGAATCTTCACCCAATATGTGTATCTTCTTTTAGCAATTGGTGTCTGTTGACCTGAAAACTATTGTCTCTTAATGGAAATATTTTTTTATTGTTTAGAACGACTGAATTGCCCATCATTTTTACTGAGGTTAAAAGATGCTATAATTTCCTGTTTTTTGTTTTTTTTTTCTGGAAAACTTTGTCTTTTTAATTTATTGAGGTACTGCATGCTTGAATAAAAAATGAGTTCCATATTGAAACTACTCTGAAAAATCAAAAAATCCCTGAAGAATTATATTGTCAGCATATTCTTGTATTGTTTTCCTTAAAAAGGGGCTTTGCTAATTCCTAAGTTTCTCCACTTTTAGGTCGGATGATGAAAGTGACTATGAAATCAGTGATCAAGATGTAAACAAACTCTTGATTGTCACTCAGTCTCCCCCATCTACAACATGTAGTGCCAGTGGTGCTGCAGGTACTTCGAGTTCTTCTCGACCACCCAAGCATGAAGGTTTTGATCGAACTGGTGACTGGACTACTCGCACGAAAATTACACAGGAATTAGCTAAAATTATCAATGATGGTCTGTATTACTACGAGCAGGATTTGTGGGAGGATAGTGAATGGGTAAGTATCTTTAACCGTTATTATGTTTTTATAAGAAACGAGTTTCATGAGAAATTTGTGCTGGATTAGAAAAGACACATCTTTTATGAATTCATCAGAATATTATGCCATTTTTTATTTTGATATTATTCTTAGGTGGCAACATTTTTTTTCTGAAACAGTTCCCCAAGTCTTTGGAGCAACAAACAGCAGCAATGCAGCAAGTGACAGTGATCAGTCAAGAGGTGATGGACAGTTTGCGTCCCAACATCCCACCTGTACCCGCTAACCAAGAGGTCCCACCCCCTCCCCCACCCCTACACCATTTAAAGGTACGCTAATATTCCCTTCTTTGCTTACATCTGCCACTGCTTCTCCTCCTGGAATAGTGAGGTTGCCTGTCATAATTCCATCCTTATCTTCACTGCTTCTCTTCATTAAGTAAGGACTTGGAGGCTTCATTTCTCTGGCCATTTAGGTATTTTTACCAGTAGCTCTGTATTATACTTATTCTTGGCCCTTCCATAGTATATTTTTATGTAAGTAAAAAATTTATTTTTCAAGTTATTTTTTTGTGTATTTAAATAAAAAAATTTATAACCTTATATACAGATGTTATAAATGCATCTTGAACATAGCAGCCCCATGATAGTTTTTGAGTATCTTTACTCCCCATAATTATACATATGGTTACCTGACTATTTTGTTAGGAGCTTATAGATAACCTTTTACTTGAGGTGAAGTTGTAAGGACGGATGAAAAATTTACCCTCCTGCATTTAATTTCTCTGTATGTGTGTTTACTTTTCTCCGGTAGCTTATATGTACAGTATCTTTGTAGCTTTTTAAGTATTTGTACAATTGAAGAATATAAAATAATTCTTACAGAGTTGGAAGTAATTGAGTTGTCAAATTGTGTTTTATTCATTGTTTAATTGTTGTCATCCCAACATGTAGGGTGTAGAGAAGCCATCTGAAGACAGAGTCCCACCAACGCCGAAGACCCCAAGATCGCGGAAAGCTGCCCGTTTCTTTCCGGTGGTTAAAGAAAAACCAAATGTGGACCAAAGAACTCCACGGAAAAAGAAGACAAGACATTCACACAACCCTCCTGTTGAGAGTCATGTTGGATGGGTGATGGACTCAAAGGAACATAGACCACGCACAAGTTCATTTAGGTAAGAAGTATTATGGGAATCGCATTTGTACTCGACTTTCTCTTTAGTAAAGAACTACTGAACTTCATGTTGTGAAAATTGATATAAAGTAAAAGTGATGCTTATTGGAGTACTTTGTGAGGGATATTGGGAATGCATTATTTTGTCGACTTTGTCATTTGTGTTCAAGTCACCCCACACTCTCTGAAGAGGACTATGTTATACC
>JAXCGZ010005897.1:0-85000 GCA_037179515.1 Halocaridina rubra | reverse complement strand
ATGATGCAATACTGTGAGTTATACTGTACGTACGTATATCATTCAGTTATTAGTACAATGTATATTAATTTAAAATTCATCTACTTATTTGATGATTGTACAAAATCTATTGTATTTATTCACTGTAATTTGGACCAAATATTCCTTTTGTAAAGATTATACTGTACTTTTCAAAAGAGGTGGTCAATAAATGTATCTATCTATCTATCTACATTTATGTTTTTTACTATTTTTTACTGTTTTATTATTCGTAGGCTGGGAAATAATTTTTTTTTATCAATTAGATAATGAAATATGTTTTTTTCAATAAAAAAAATGAAAATACTGAGAATTTTTTTTTTTTATATATTTTAATATTATATGCATATACCCATGAAATAAAATAATAATTTATAAAAAAAAAAAAAAGAGATAGAGTGAGAAAGCGAACCAGGAAGCGCGAATAACTGGGGTAACAATATATATATATATATATATATATATATATATATATATATATATATATATATATATATTATATTATATATATATATATATATATATATTCGAAAGATGTCTTTAGGCCAAAAAAAGTACTGTACAGAACATACATATGCAGTACTGTACAGTACTTAGGCAAACGACACATAATTACTACATGAAACATGAAGTATGCATATTAATGAATTTTAATACAGTTGTATTAATGTAATAGTACAGTACAGTAATACATACATTAATACTTGGGTAGATAATGTATAGGTTTTTGTTCGTATCTGTGAATGTTCGTAACTTGGTTTTTTGTAGGTAGGGGAGATTCTGTATACATATGCACACTCAACCCTCGATTTAATGGCTTCCTGAAACAGTGCACTGAATCTGGAATAGCAGATTTAGTATTCTTCTGTTGTGACAACATTGGACAAGAGCCACTACTTCAAAAGAGAGAGAGAGAGAGATATGAAAAGCACTTTGGGCTACCATCATTTCGGTGTATCACACTGATAGTAATAATAATGCAGGGAGTCCTCGAGTTACGATGTTTTGCGGTTACAACGCATCTCCCATTAATTATTTTGCTTCTTTTTCAATAATTTTTGGCCTGTATTATGTCTCCCAAGTGTAAAGTAAATTCTTCTGATGGCAGTACTTTGAAAAAGAGGAAATCCATCACCATGGAAGTGAAATTAGAGATAGTGAAATGCATGGAAAAGGGAGAAATTTTACTACTGCATTAGCATAGGTGTTTCTTTAGGTGTTTTCCTACTTACACTGAAATTCAGGCTACGTCACATTTCAAGCCTCCTGGCTAGTACAGTGGTAACGTGCTGGCCTCGCATTCGCGAGGTAGACGGATCGCGCCTCGTCCAGGCAAGAGAGTTTAAGCTGTTTACTGGGGAGGTTACTGCTGTGGCTGGGCACCACAGTGGGGGGTTGGGGCCTGTGCCGGTTGGGGACCACCCTATGGGTCCTCCATGACCCGTTCCACCCATCCGTGGGTGGAGAATAAAAAAAAAAAGTCACATTTCATTAACGAAACTCTGACGTAAGTCGAAAACCCCCTGTAATAATAATAATAATTAAATGTATGTGAGAGAGAGAGAAATGAAAAGTTCTTTATGCTAATATATGCTTTGTGAATAATAATAACATAGTCTCTTCTTTTTTACGTGAGGAGAGGTTCTCAAAAGGCTCGTGTAATTCAAATTTCGCGTAACTTAAATTGTATATTTCCATTAGGAGTAATGTTAATAGGTATGGTTATGTCCCATAAGCGTGTATAAACACACTAAGCCAAAGAAAAAAGCTAGTTAATCACATTTTACAAGTACATAAGCAAGCTAAAATACATATGTAAGCTAAAAATAAACAAATACCGTTTTAAAGATATACAGATAAACAAAAGAGTATGCTATTAACTCACTCCATATATGGTGGACAACTGGTGTGTGGTGCCGGTGAGCAGTTGACTTGAGTGGTAGGAGAGGGAGGAACAGAGTAGGGGGAAGTGACAGAACTGTACTCTCACCAAAGTCACCAACACTTCTTACCACTGTGTTGGGACTCCCTCACATGCACCTGACAAAAGAGGCATGTTTTTACATGAATACACAGGGAATATCAGTGGAATACTGTAGCTTGATGTTGGTTTCCAAGGTTCTGGTCTTAGGGAAGACAGTACTATGCCATAGCGACTTTCTGACTGGAATATTCAGAGAAAATTGGACCTAATGACCACTAACCAGAGCTTGTGGCTTCATTTGCATTGCGTTCGGTCAGTACCCTCTACAAATGGGATTTTCACCCATTATTTGGGTGATTTTTCCACATAAGTCATCGTTGTACTTTTAGAAGAGGGACTGGGGAATACACTGGTGTACATAACTCAAAAATGGCCACCATGGTAGACCAGACCTTCCCATTCAGCATCTCGTTTTTTCTCACTCGCGTTATCCTTGTAATTTGAATTATATTATAATTATTGAGGACACACTTTATTCCAAATTTGCGTAATCTAAACTCATGTAAAAAAGAGGAAACTATAATAATAATGATAATAACGAAGCCCCCCATATATGCACGTTTTCTATAAAGAACGTATTAAAGAAAACCAATATCGGGTATACAGGGTTCTCTTCCTGATAGCTGTTGTAACCCTGATTGCATTATAATTTGGAAAATGCCTAAAGTTGAACTTAGGATCCCCTTCTTCTTCGTCTACATCTTTTACCACTTTTATGTGAGGTCGATGTTTCTGGCCAGTGTTCTCCATTTGTTCCTGTCCCATACCTCATCACCCAACAAACCTTTAGACCTCAGGTCGTCATTGATGCAATCCATCCACCTACACTTTGGTCTCCCCCTCCCTCTCCTACCCTGTATATCCATTTCCATCACCCTCCTCCCAACGTACTGTTCATCCCTCCTAACGACATGACCATACCATCTTAGTCTACTTTCTTGTATCTTATCTGATATTTCTCTAACTTTTGAGGTACCTCTAATTACCTCGTTTCTGATCTTATCGCTTGTTGTCACCCCACACATCCATCTCAACATCCTCATCTCTGCCACATCCAGTTTTTTCTCTTGTGTCTTCTTTATTGCTCATGTCTCTGCTCCATACATCATCGCAGCATCTCACAACTGTCTTATGCACTTTACCCCTCAACTTAATCCCTATTCTCCTGTCGCACAGCACTCCAGACACTTTCTTCCAGTTCTTCCATCCGACTTGTATTCTGTGGGTTATTTCTGACTCTAGGTCACCATCCTCTGCTACTGTTGATCCCAAATACTTGAAATTTTCAACTCTTTTCAGTGCCTCCTCCTGCAAATTGACCTCCCCATCCTCATCATCTCTCAACCTCAAGTACTCTATCTTCTTCCTGCTGATTCTCAGTCCTCTATCCTCCATCACTTCTCCACTCCTCAAACTTCTCCACCACTACCTCTCATCTGTTGCTACACAGTACAATGTCTTCTGCAAAGAGCATACACCATGGTGACTGATCTCTAATACCCTGGGTTACTACATCCAAGACCAGATAAAATAGATATGGACTCAAAGCAGACCCTTGATGCACACCAACATTTACTGAGAGACTTTTCGTCAAGCCCACACTGCTCTTAACATTTGCCTCTGCCCTCTCATACATATCTTGGATGATTCTTACATATTTCTCGGGGACTCCCTTTTCTCTGATACACCTCCACACCTCTTGACGTGGTACTCGATCATATGCCTTTTCCAGGTCAATAAAGACCATATACAGTCCTTTCTGTTTCTCCCGATGCTTATCCATCATTTGTTTCAAGGCAAATATGGCATCCACTGTCCCTCTTCCAGGCATGAAGCCAAACTGTTTATCCCCAATTGTCGTTTCCTCTCTGTGATCTCCCATATCTTCATATTATGACTTAACAACTTTATACCTCTATAGTTTCCTCACTCCTGAATGTCTCCCTTCCCTTTATAGATTGGGATGATTAGGCTTCCTCTCCACTCTTCTGGCATCTTTTCCTGACTAAAGATCTTTTGCATTAAGTCCCACAAGATATCTATGCCTTCCTCTCCAAGACTCTTCCATACCTCCACTGGCATCTTATCAGGTCCTGCTGCCATTCCATTTTTCATTTTCCTTACTGTTGTTGTAACTGCTTCATTTGGAAGTCCATCTTCAAATACTGCTCTTGGGTTCTCTTCATTTAGTAATCCTTCAAAATAAGTTTCCCATCTGCTTTTTATTTCATCCTCTTTTGCTAGAACTACTCCATAGTTATCCTTTATTTGTCTTACTTGGGTCAAGTCCTTTGCCATCAAAGTAGAGAAGAAAGAAACAGGGGAAGAAGAAGAACTCAAATTAGAAAGAGGAAATGAAAGATGACGACAATAAATGGGAAAAGACTTTGATAGAGAGAGAGAGAGAGAGAGAGAAACATCTTGAATTAACTTTAGTTCATTCAACCAAAACTACATTATTTATTGTAAAAATAATGGTTTAATGACAAATTAGTAGTAATAACAATAATAATTATAACGTTCTGGTTTTACATCACGGATTACCTTTTCTACTAAGTGCTAGGACGGTTGCCTTTTTGCAAAGGACTTGGTTTGGCAGATGTAATTGTTACCCTGAGTGCATGCCCTTGCTAACCTCAGACCGTGACGGGGCGCGAAGCCTCGACCTGATGCCTCGAAGTCGCGGACGCTACCGCTTCAGCCACGGTGACTACTAACAATAATGATAATAATAATAATAATAATAAGATCTAATGAGAATTTTTGGAATAGACATCATGACAGTAATGCAGAGGTATATTAAAACCCAGCAGAGAATTGGATATTCATTGCACATCTTTTGTAATCCCTTCTCTTCTCACAGGTCATTACACTCTCCATCTCTGTGTCTCTTTATGTATTCTTCGTGCCCAGCGCTCTCCTTCCAAAAGGCTGTTTTAATTTATTATTTTTTTGGCCCGTCCTGGTGTCACAATTATTTATATATATATATATATATATATATATATATATATATATATATATATATATATATATATATATATATATATATATATATATATATATTTTATATTTTATATATATATATATATATATATATATATATATATATATATATATATATATATATATATATATATATATATATATATATATATATATATATATATATATATATATATATATATATATATATATATATATATATATATATATATATATATATATATATATATATATATATATATATATATATATATATAATAATAATTCCGCGATAGGTGAGTCGCGATATAGCGAGGGATTACTGTATATATATATATATATATATATATATATATATATATATATATATATATATATATATATATATATATATATATATATATATATATATATATATATATATATATATATATATATATATAATAATAATGTTGAATGGAGAAACACTTAAGGAAGTTAATCAGTTTAAGTATTTAGGCTCGGTTATAGCTGCAAATGGTGGAGTGGAAGCAGATGTGTGTCACAGAGTGAATGAAGGATGTAAAGTGTTAGGTGCATTGAAAGGAGTGATGAAGAATAGAGGGTTGGAAATGAATGTTAAGAAAGTTTTATATTAGAAAGTGGTTGTGCCAACTGTGATGTATGGATCAGAGTTATGGGGTATGAAAGTAAGTGAGAGACGGAAACTAAATGTGTTTGAGATGAAATGCCTGAGGAGTATGATTGGTGTATCTCGATTGGATAGAGTTAGGAATGAAGTGGTGAGAGCAAGAACGGGTGTGAGGAGAGAAATTGCAGCCAGAGTAGATATGAATGTTCTGAGATGGTTTGGCCATGTGGAAAGGATGGATGATGAAATGCTGCTTTAAAAGGTGATGAATACGAGAATTGATGGGAGAAATGTTAGAGGGAGGCCTAGGTTTGGATGGATGGATGGGGTAAGGAGAGCCCTGAATAATAGGAGGATGGATGTGAGGGAAGCAAGCGAGCGTGCTAGGAATAGGAATGAGTGGCGAGCGATTGTGACGCAGCTCTGATGGGCATCTGCTGTTACCACGGGGCTGCATCTTACAGAGGTAGCCCTGTGGTAGGGGCAGTAGGAGGAGTTGGCAGTTGTGAAGCGACACAGGTTGTGGAAGAGCCGGGAGGATGGGCTGTGGCACTCCAGCAGTGCCATCTGAACGGTAGCTAGCTCCCTCGTCATTGCCCATAGAGCAAAGTAATCCCCTAATTGTTTTCCTTTCTTGATGTCGGCTACCCCCAATTAAAGGGGAAACAGCCAAGGTAGATAGAATAGATATACAGTGATCCCTTGTTTATACCAGGTGGTTCGGTTCCATGACCGGCCCCGATAGGTGAAAATCCGCAAAGTAGGATCACAATATATACATAGGTATTTGACAGTTATTTTTACCTTTACTGTATAAACCCTTCTTGCACTGTTAAAAAACCACCCTTTACTTCATTAATAACAGCGTGCAAGCAAAAATTTATATGAAAGTGATAGGTAAACTTACCGTGAATGAGGTGCCGATGATGTGACATACTCATATACATAGGTATTTTATATTTATTTTTACCTTTTCTGTATAAACCCCCCTGAACTGTTAAAAAGCCACCCTTTTCTTTATTAATAACAGCATGCAAGCGTAAATTTATATGAACGTGATAGGTAAAGTGATGATGACGTGTATAGACTCCAGAAGAAATTATTCCGCAGCCAATGTCAGCTTTACGGCTTCTTTTTGCAAGAGAAGAACATGGTAATGGGGATTAGCTGTCACCTTTTCTTCTTTTGTTGGAAGATGGTCTTTTAAGGAATCATGGCATCGTTGAGAAGATTGCAAAAGGTCATTGAATGAATCATATTATCATCATGCTCTTGTGAGAGTTGTTGGACTGCTTTCGCATGTTTCATACATGGCTGCCGGATGTATGAGTGTAAGGCCAGGTTCTTCGATTTCTTCGTGCGTTTCCTCTGGTTGTTCTTCTTCCTCTTCTTCGCTCGCTGAATTTGTCATTTCGTGCAAGTCTTCATCAGTCAAAGGCTGCGAGTGGCAGTCGATCAGTTCATTCACGTCTTCGTGAGTCATATCTTCAAAGCTTTCTCCTGCTAGAAATGTAGCCAACTTCACAGCTTTCGCAACTGCCAAGTTATGGAATTCGTCAAGAGCTAATCCCTTGTAGTCGTAGTTGACTTCGTGCCTCAATTTCTTCCAGCTGGCATTGATTGTGGCCGGATTCATCTCTTTGATTGCATTCTGAATATTTTGAAGGCATGTAGCAATCGTGTTGTTACGCCAGTAGGGCTTCAGTGCAAATTCTTTGTCCGCATCCATGGATTCCACCAGGTTCGCCAGGGCATTTCGTGTGTAGAGGGCCTTGAACACACAAATAACGCCTTGCTCCATAAACTGAATAAGTGATGTCGTATTCGGTGGCAGGAACTCTACTTGAACACCGTCATATTCGAGATCAGTTGTGTGGCCACCAACATAATCCATCAAAAGAAGGACTTTAAATTCAAGGCCCTTTTCCGCAAGATAAATTTTGACTTAAGGGATAAAGCATTGGTGAAACCAGTCCAATGTGAGGCTTTTCATGATCCAGGCCTTAGGATTATGCATCCAATACACTGGCAGCAGATTCTTATTCTTAATCTTCAAAACCCTAGGGTTCTTAGACTTGTAGATAAGCCCAGGCTTTAACACGAAGCCCGCATATTTCCGCACATGATGAGGGTAACGCGGTCTTTGTGCGCTTTAAATCCCACGGCTTTAGCTTCTTCCGTGAAGAGAATAGTGCGAAGTGGTATTCTCTTCCAAAATAACCCAGTCTCATCCATGTTAAACACTTGCTCTGGAGCATATTCCCCTTCAGCGATAATTTTCTTAAAGTCGTTGGTCACATAATCTTCAGCTGCAGCTGTATCTGCAGAGGCAGCTTCTCCATAAACCGTAACGCTCTTTAGGCCATAGTGTTTTTGAAATTTGGCAAACCATCCCTTGCTTGCCACAAACGATTGTTTCCTCGATGGAGAATCGCTGGAGGGTCCTGGTCGTGGGGCGTCGAATCATCTCTCTCCTCCTCTCCTTGGTCGCCACTTTCGTCGTTGGGTTCGTTTGCAGCGAATGTCTCGTACAGCATCTTTGCCTTTGTATGATATTGCTGTCTACGCTGATGTTCTTCTTTCTGCAGTCAGCAATCCACAGGGCCAAAGCAGAATCCATTCCCACTATTATCTTATTGCAGGGTGTTATGACCCTCTTCGTTATTTTACTAAATTTAGTAGTCGCTGTTTCCTGATATTTGCCTTGTCCTTTTTGATGTATCGAACAGTAGATTCATTGTGTCCAAAATGGCGGCCGACATCCGTGAACCTTCTTCCTTCTTTCAGCATATCTAACAGTTTTACCTTATCTGCTATGGTCAACATCTTCCTTTGCCACTTAGGCTTACTATCAGAAGCTTTAGAAGATGAAGGATGCTTGGGAGGCATTGCAGAGATTGAAAACCTTGAGTAAAAAAAAAAATCACAAGCACAATGTATTAAGAAGCACAACGCGAACGGCGCACATGTGAACTAGACTGAACGGGTGAGGCGGGACAATGGAAGTCGCTGGGAGAATGAAGCTTCAATCAAAAAGCCAATCAGACCCCATGATACAGAATATACAGAAAATCAATTATGTGATTCGTTGTCTCCCACCCTTTTAGCCAAAAGCATCCCATGAACTATCTCACATAGGTGCAAGCCTTTGCGTTTTCCAAGACGCCAATACAGTGTACGCTATCGTACAGTATTTTGCATGGTGCAATACTGTGAGCTATATGTTTATTTTTTTTTTTTTTTTTAGTTTTTTACTGTTTTTTTATTCTTAGGCTAGAAAATACTTTTTTTTATCAATAAAATAATGAAAATACTGGAAATATTAATATGTACTAGCTCACGTAGGTGCGACCCTATTTGTTTTCCGAAATGTGATACCGGTATTGTATTTTACATTGTGCAATACTGTGAGTTACATGTTTAAATTTATGTTTTTTTTACTATTTTTTGCTGTTTTATTCTTAGGCTAGGAAATACATACATATTTTTATCAATGAAATAATCAAAATACTGGAAATTTTAATATGTGGTAGCTCACGTAGGTGCGACCCTTTGCGTTTTCCGAAACGCTGATACCGGTATCGTATATAGTGCAGAGTTACATATTTAAATTTATGTTTTTTGTTTTTACTATTTCTTACTGTTTTATTATTCTTAGGCTGGGAAATAAATTTTTTTTCAATAAAATAATGAAAATACTGAAAATGTAAATTTTTTATATTTAATATTCTCGCATGTACGCAGAAGAAGAAGAAAAAGAAAGCTCACCCAAAAAAGCCACGATGCGCTGAATTCGCGATAAGTGTACCGCGATATAGCGAGGGAACACTATATATATATATATATATATATATATATATATATATATATATATATATATATATATATATATATATATATATATATATATATATATATACTTTTTGTTTTAGAGTAAGAAAGAGAAAAGAATGTATTTTTACCATTGTATAGCATCAGCAGATAATTGAAATTATATCTGATTTAAAAATTGTCACAACTTGTAGTCATATAAAGATATTTTAATAGGGTGTTATGTTAATTGTTATGATACAACATTATTACAGCCTGAAGAATATGATGTGGCAAGAGAAGCGAGAAAAGCTCGAGTCCGCACTAGATCAGAAAATGAGGGTATGGTTGTTCAAGATGCATACCAGAGATATGGTTACAATTTTGGAGATGTGAGGCGACGACAAAGGCGAGCATCTGAAGGTGATGGGGCCCCACAAGAGGCTGAGGCTGATGTCCAACTTCACTATTCAAGAGTAAGAAATAGATCTGGAGGAAATCATGTTGTGAGGGTTAGTATATTGAACTTCCTTACCTATATTAATTTTTATTTATTTTTATTTTTTTTACAGTTTTAGCCAATTTTTGCATCGATATGCTTTGTATTTGCAGATATCCCTTTGTTAATGTTACTTTAATTCTGTACTTCTTCCCTGTTGTGTTTTAGGTAAGTGGGTCAAGGAGTCGTCACAACAGTGGCCAAGCTCAGTGGCAGAGGACAGACAGTGGAAATTATAGAAAACCCAAAATGCAACAGTACAAGCAAACTTCATCTGCAGCTAAGAACATTCAAGAGAAATCAGATAATATTGCAACAAATAAAGTAGTAACTGTCAAAACCAGTACCACTGTAAATAAGACAGCAGCAGCGCAGTTGCATAATAAAAGTGCTGAAAAGAAGAATCATGTTCAAACCAAAGACAAAAGTGATATTCAGAATAAAAAAGACACTTCTTCAAAGCCTGCCAGTCTCTCCAAAAAAGTTAATTCTTTTACGAAAAGCGAGAGCATAGCAAAAGGAACATCTGATACACCAAAACGATCCAGTGCTTCACCGGTGAAATCAATTCCAAAAACAGCACCTGTTCCTGTTCCTCAGTCTCCCACAGCTTCTAGTAGGTAATGGGATAACTTGATGAATATGTGCTGTTTAGTAGTGAGAGAAGTTTTTTGGATAGATGAAGTCCTATCCATACTTTTTGCTCAGTCACCATTGACTGAGCAGTGAGTGTGTAGTGATATAATAAATTAAAGTCGTATTCATCCAGTGCTGTGGATGTAAAATCCTAGACTTCACCTCGTAAACTTGGTAAACTCTTATGAGGATGATATTTTGTGCTTACTCTGTGAGAAATGAAGTTCATACAACTTTTGATGGCAGGGTCATCAAAGCATTTCTTAATATTCCAATATATTTGGTTTGTTGTGTGTTCTAAAAAAATGTATTTTAAAAGTAAAAAAATACATCCACCGGATTTTGATGTTATTAAAAGTGGTTTGTTGAGGGGTTTCATGCGTGTAAATATTGGATTGTTTATTTTCTTTAAATAAATCTGTTCCAGAATTACAGATTGCAGATCATTCTATGTTCTTTTCAAGAGCACTTTACTATCATATATATTTATATGTGTATGTGTATATATAAAAGGATATGTAGATACTTGCTGCTAAAGAATGTATTGTTTCCTTATTTTTAGATTCAGTTTCAGAATTGTAGATTATCATTCACGTTTCTTATCTTCCTTTTTTAAAGAAAATTTTGTTTTTTCTGGGTGGAAGTAATTAGGAAATGACATTAACTCTTGGCATTGGGATCATGTACATTTATATCTCTCTCTCGTCAGTTAACCTTACACCTCGAGCTAACCACCACACTGTCCCTGACAATTTTTCATGCTTCTTTGTAATTCTGAATGTTAATGTTTCCTTCATGTGATACTTTCAGAGCATTAGAGAAAGAGTTTGCTCTGAGAAAGAGGTGTTTTGAAAATATCATATGTTATCACTTGTGTAGTTAAAAATTGGACCCAGATTCTATAGATTTGACCAGTAATGTTGTTACTGATGGGTAGAGATCGATTTTTTTTTTTTTTTTTTAGATTTATTTAAGGCGTGAAAACAGTTTTTGGATGATAAATGCTTTGTACAGTTAGATTTTAGGGCTTTCCATTCACCCATTAAGCTGAAGAGCATAGTCGTGAGATTTTTATGAAAGAAATCACCCTCCTATCCTAGTAATATGCAGTTCAATGAATAACCATTGTTAGTCTTCTTGTGGCCTCACTTAAATGTTGTATGTATCAAGGAAAACTTTTAGTGATGGGGCAAAAAATTGGACTAGGCCAGTGGTTTGTGCCTTATTTAATACTTTTGCAAAGTTCTGTTACTTTTTGTTGTTTCATATAAACTGATGTACCCTGAGGGACAATGTTCCAGATCCCATCATTATTATTGGGAGCTAAGGCTTTTGTGCATCCCTCTGTATATGCTCTATTGATTTGTACTGATTTTTAAAGGGCTGCATTAGATGAAATCTTGAATTGTAGGTGCTTGTTTTATTATTTAATAATAATAATAATAATATTAATAGTCTCTTGAACATAAGATTTATGAAGAATGGAATGTTTTTTCCACGATGTTGTGAGAGGATTCTTTACTAGGTTTATTTTTCTAATGTCTATAGATGTTGTGCATGTCTATTTAGAAAATTGTTGCAATCATTCATTTTTCCCTATTCCTTATTCCTTGCCGTAATATCATGGTTCTTATTACTGTCTAAATCCATAATAGTTAATTTAAAGTGATGTATGTATATAAAATCATGTGGACGTATGCAGATGAATATTTTCAGGAGGTAAACTTGTCACCTATTTGTTATGTCACTTACTTAAATATGTTTCTTTAAGCTGTTGATGGTAAAATTGGTTCCTTTTAAAAGAAATATTGAAATACTACTACCTGCTCATGATTGGTATCCCTCGTCTTTTGTTCATTGAGAATGTAGAGGAATTTGGGCAATAATGATATATTGACTACGATAATTAACAAGTATAGGTTTGTGTGACTGTAAGCTCAAGATGTGTGAAAAGGAGTGAATGATTCTTAATAGTAGCTCTCAAGTGAAAATATTGGTATGGTAAGTATTTGAATTTGTAATATGTGTGATTCATATGCAGCAAGTTTAGTGCAATTTCGTAGTCATGCACAGTAACTCCTCATAGAAGAGGATATTTAGTGAGGGGGATTGAAAGAACAGCCATAGTTCGTCATGCAGTGGTAATATATATGAAAAAGTTATATACAGCATAGCTTATGTAATGGGTACATTCATATTACGAAGATTGCACACACATACACACACACACACACACAAAAGGTATATTTTGTATTGTTGAAGGAAATTTATAATTTTTAGGAAATGTATCGGTAGTACTATCATGAATTGGTCTTTAGTGTTTAAAAGCTGTGAGTGATATCCTATTTTTACAATTTGAAGACCAAATTTTTTGTAACAATAATGATAAAATTATTTGGAAAAATTGAATATTAACGCAATATCCATTATATCCTCAACTACATCATTTATAAATGCCATCTCTTAACAGCCTGTGTAAATGATAGTTTTAAATGATTAGTAATTTTTACTTTTATGTTATTAGTAGTGATAGCTTTGATATAATATATGAGTGGTTTTAATTTATGTGGAAAGTACCACAGTTTCAATTACTGTTATGTTGAATGGTGTTGATTCCAGCACCAGGAGCTGGGTTCACTTATATTTAAGAGACTGCAGTTAAAGATTGATTTTCAGTGGATTTTCTTTTATCAAATGGGACTTACATCCAAGAATTTCCCCAGTATATCAGGTGCCTATCATAGTTTTAGTTCACTTAGTTGAAAATTTAATTGTAGAAGCCAAACCCTTTTGTGGGATTTATCATATGATTAGAAATATGGGTAATGCTTGGAAGAATTTGAAATTTGTATTGAGGAAAACTAGACAAATATTAGTGAATTGAGCCCCTTGTATATTGTTAATTTTAATATTATATGGTTGCATTTAATGTTATTGTATTGATAATAGTACTGTCATTTTTGATTGGCTTATAAACAAAAGTACAAAAAAGGTTTTCGTGTATTTCCCTTTCAGATGTGCATATAAAGTAGTCCCTTTTTTTTTTTCGTGTACACTATTTGGATTTTCCCCCATTTGTAAATGGATTCAGATGCTCATGTATAATAAGGATTAGGGTTAGTTGTTTCAATTATTATGAATTTTTTGGGTAATTTGTGTTTTCATTTGAATCATAACAAGAAGTTTGAGTGAAATACCATATATATTTTGCCATGGTCACTTCCCTATCCCCTTAGCTTAATGCAGTAACCTAAGTGAGATTAAGGTAAAAAAAATCTTAAAAAACTAATAAAAAACAAACACAAACTTATATGATTGTTTTATTTTTCTGATATATGCCATAGTTTAGTGAGCTGAATGTAGGTGAGAAAAAGAAACCTGGAGGAATAAAGGTAATAGTGGCTTTATTGTAAAATTAGTTACAAAAATTGTGGCTAAAAAAGAAATTTACGTGCGGAACAGACATAACTTAGCAGTTTGGGTGCCAATAAAGCACGATAAAAAGAAAGGTCACATTGAGTGAAAACCTATCCAAGAGAGTGAGATGCACAAGAGATGAGGTGGAATTATTTGTGGCATTATATGCTGGTGCAACAGTGAATAAAACCTGAGGCCTCCTGGAATGAGTAGTCTCTAAATTATGGAAGTGTTCATTGTTTTTATCATGTTTAAATAACTGCTTGAATAATTCCTTTTATTTATTATTTATTTTTTGGGGGGTGTCATGTTCACTAGGGCAGATGCCATCATAGATATAAAATATTTGTAGAAGGGGTTACTGCTAATTCACTGGAATTTTCGAGTTAAAATGAGTTTCTTTTGGAAGAACATTGTTTGGCTGCATTAATGTTAATTGCATAGATTAAAAGACTTTGCAGAAGGTTAAAGTTGCTTTTATACTGTACTATATTCAAGGCAAGAATATAGTGTTTTTACTTGTTACCACTAATATCTTCAAATTATTTTGTTTCTTTTTTCCTCTTATGATAAAATTTTCTGCTGGTTATTTCTAACCTAGAAAGATTTATTACTTCATTTACTATGAGTGGATGCTAAGAAAACTCGTAGATTTATGAAAAGCTATAATCCCTAGATGTGCGTGTGCAGTACCAGATATTAAAGCATTCTCACAGCACATTTACATATGCTAAGCTGTATTTGGTTAAACAGACAATGTCATAAAGGTAAGTGTATTTAAGGTATACCGCAGTAGTTATCTACTAACTTTGCTCAAAATTACTTCTTGCAGTACTATATTGATGACTAAATCGATACTTGCCAGATCATGTAGCTATTTCTCTTATCTATTTACTTATATTCTTATACCTGTGATGATCAGAAATTTTGAGCATGTTTATGCGGATTGTTAGAGGCGATTCAAATGCTTATCTCAAATAGCAGGGGTGAGAAGAAATTTCCCGCTTATTGAAATTGGAAGAGATAGGAGAGTGAGCTGTTCCTCCCGTCCTGAATTATTTATCTTAAGCAACTGTTAGAAGATGCAAGAACATTATGGGTGTCTTGAAACCCTACCACTGTAATTCTTTTGTTACAGTTTTAGTAACCCTGATTTCTTTAGCATGGCATAACCACATATACCACCCTTTCAAACTAGGTGATGTGTTGAAATCCAGAAGGATGGGAGGGGTATACATGAGGTAAAGTGTTGACACGAAGTGATATACATCCGACCTTGACAAGCAGTAAGTGACAACTAGCGCTATTATAAGAATTCACAGAAGACTGGAGCCTGCTGCTGGTTATTAGCATTTAGAATGCCTGTATCTTGTTAACTATACATGCCATTAAAAAGCGTGATTTTAAGCAGTTGATTAGCAGTACAGGAAGTTGAATAAGGGTTTTGTATTTATTTCTTTTTCTTCCTTTCGTTATTATCATCCAGTTGATATTGGTGTAATGATCTAGTGTCCTTATGTGAGGTAAGTAATATAAAATGCAGAGAGAAGCATTGTGTATCTATGTACAATACACACACACACACACACACACACACAAAGGGGAGATAAAGAAGATAATGACAGAAGATCAGGGGATGGGGCCTCATTAAGATTGTTATACACAAATGCTGATGGAT
The DNA here is from genome assembly GCA_037179515.1 of Halocaridina rubra. Classification (NCBI taxonomy): domain Eukaryota; kingdom Metazoa; phylum Arthropoda; class Malacostraca; order Decapoda; family Atyidae; genus Halocaridina; species Halocaridina rubra. The sequence goes on along the minus strand of JAXCGZ010005897.1, from coordinate 69,342 downwards.
TAGCTGGTAAGGCAGTAGAATTAAAAGATAGGATTCACAACAGTAAGGCAGATATAGTAGCAATTACAGAGACTAAGTTGAGTGAGGACATAAACAGTGTCACAATTTTTCCTAAGGGCTTCAGAATACTAAGGGTTGAAAGATCTGAGAGGACTGGTGGAGGGATAGCACTGCTCATAAGTGAGAGGATTCAAGTTGAAGAAATAAACTTGGCTATAGAAAGTGAGTTCAGGGAATTTCTTGTTGCTCGCATAAATACTGGGTCAGAGAGCATTATAATAACTGTTGTATACAACCCACCAAGGAACCAATATAGGCTTGAAATTTATGAGGAAAGTCATATAGGTACTATTGAAGTCATAAACTCAGTTGTTAACATGGCACGGGAGAAAAAATGTAGGATTTTGATAATGGGAGACTTTAATCATAAAGAGATAGATTGGATAAATCTTGACCCACACAGTGGTGAGGACTCATTTGGGGCAAGATTCCTAGATTGCGTACAAGGGAATTTCCTACACCAACATGTAATGGAACCAACAAGAGCCAGGGGTGGGGATGAGCCATCACTACTTGATCTAGTGTTCACAGATAATGTGTTGGATATTGAAAATATTGAGTATGAACCACCAATTAGAAAGAGTGACCACTGTGTGTTGTTGATGGAGTATATCATTGAAGACATTCTTCCTGAGGGTAGAGGCACTGAGGACATGAGGAGGAACTATCCAAAAGGAGATTACATCAAAATGAATGAGCTTTTTGCAGTTATTGACTGGAGAACCTTATTTTACAACAAATCTGTACAAGAAATGTATGACATCTTTTGTGAGAAATATGGGAAGATAGTAGATTGCTGCTTACCTGTCACCAAAGTAGGTGTAATTCATGCCAGAGAGAAATGGTTTGATAATGGGTGTAAAAGAGCTAAGGAGTAGAGAGACAAATGCTGGAAAAGGTATAGGAGGAGAAAAAACATAAATGCCTGGCAAACCTACAAAAGAGCAAGAAATGACTACCTAAGTAAAAGGAGAGAGGCAGAGAGAGATTATGAGAGGGACATCACCAGGAAGGCTAAAGAAAATCCCAAGCTTTTCCACAGCTTTATCAGAGGAAAACTGAAGGTAAAAGAACAGGTTTTAAGGCTAAAGAGAGCGGATGGAAGCATCACTGAGACGGACGAAGAGATCTGCAAAGAATTGAACAAGGAGTTTCAGTCAGTATTTACAGTAGAAAATACCCCACCCCCTCAGATTGAAGTGATAGAAGCTCAAGGGCCGGTATTAGAGAACATCAACCTTACAGCCACAGAGGTATGCAAAGCGCTGATGGATTTAGATGTTCATAAAGCTACAGGTCCTGATGACATATCCCCTCATGTGCTTAAAAAATGCGCAAACACAATATCAGTGGCACTAAGTATCATATTTAAGGAGTCACTGGAGTCGGGGGAGATTCCAAGATGCTGGAAACAAGCAAATGTGATACCTATCTTCAAAAAGGGAAGGAGGGATACGGCTCTGAACTATAGACCAGTTTCCTTGACCAGCATAGTTTGCAAAGTTATGGAGAAACTACTAAGGAAACATATCTCTCTTCACTTGGAATCCTTCAACTTTTTGTCAGTGAGGCAACATGGCTTCAGAGAAGGAAGATCAACAGTAACAAACTTATTAGAATTTTATGATGAGGTAAGCCAAATCTTACAGGAAAGAGAGGGCTGGGCAGATTGCATATTCCTAGACTTCCAGAAAGCGTTTGACCCTGTTCCACATGGGAGACTTATTAGGAAGCTGCAATCAATGGCTAGAATAGGTGGAAATGTCTTGGAATGGATAAAAACTTACTTAGAAGGAAGGGAACAGAGGGTTAGAGTAAGACACTCAGTGTCTGAATGGAGAAGAGTTAGTAGTGGAGTTCCCCAGGGTTCAGTTTTAGGGCCACTTTTGTTCCTTGTATATGTAAGTGACCTACCAGAGTCTGTAAATTCATTCATGAATATGTTTGCAGATGATGCAAAGATTGTGAAGAAAGTAAAAAACGAGAACAATGGTAGAGAACTTCAGGAGGATCTAAATAATCTGCATGAGTGGTCAGAAAAGTGGCTAATGAAATTCAATACCTCAAAATGTAAGGTAATGAGAATGGGTACAAGTGCAAGAAGGCCCAAGCTTGACTACTCGGTGGCTGGAGTACAACTTCAAGAGACAGAAAATGAGAGAGATCTAGGAGTAAACATACTGGCAGATTTGTCTCCAGAAATACATATAAATGGCGTAGTAAGGGCAGCATATGCATTCTTATCAAATGTAAGGGTAGCCTTCAGGCACATGGACAAGGAAATGTTCAGAAATATTTATGTAACCTATGTGAGGCCAAAACTCGAATATGCAGCCCCCTTTTGGAATCCGCACTTGAAAAAGCACATAGCTAAGCTTGAAAAAGTTCAAAGACATGCCACGAAACTGGTGCCAGAAATATGCAATCTCGGTTATGATGAGAGGCTGAGGGAATTAGACTTGCCATCACTCGAAGCTAGAAGAGTAAGGGGGGATATGGTGACAGTCTTTAAATTCCTTCATGGTTATGATAGAGTGGATAGGGATCGATATTTCGATATGGCTGGCTCTAGAACTAGAGGTCATAGTTTGAAGCTTCGTAAGAAAACTTGTTTGCAGGATGTAAGGAAATACTTTTTCAGTGTAAGAGTAGTTGATAATTGGAATTGGCTAAGCGAGGAGGTAGTTAATGCTATCTCAATCCATAGTTTTAAGGACAGGTACGATAAGTATCACTAAGTCTAAAAATGGAACCGATCAGGAGACGGGAAGATACGAGCTTTGGGCTCTTTCCCGTAAACACAATTAGGTAATCACACACACACACACACACACACACACACACACACACACACACACACACACACACACACACTAGAAGAGTAAGGGGGGATATGGTGACAGTCTTTAAATTCCTTCATGGTTATGATAGAGTGGATAGGGATCGATATTTCGATATGGCTGGCTCTAGAACTAGAGGTCATAGTTTGAAGCTTCGTAAGAAAACTTGTTTGCAGGATGTAAGGAAATACTTTTTCAGTGTAAGAGTAGTTGATAATTGGAATTCGCTAAGCGAGGAGGTAGTTAATGCTATCTCAATCCATAGTTTTAAGGACAGGTATGATAAGTATCACTAAGTCTAAAAATGGAAGCGATCAGGAGACGGGAAGATACGAGCTTTGGGCTCTTTCCCGTGAACACAATTAGGTAATCACAATTAGGTAATCACACACACACACACACACACACACACACACACATATATATATATATATATATATATATATATATATATATATATATATATATATATATATATATATATATATATATATATATATATATATATATATATATATATATTATTATTATTAACTTCGTGACCTTAACTGGCCACCTTCTCAAAAGTACAACTTTGAGAAGATAGCCAGTTAAGGTCATTAAATAAATATGTACTTTGTATATATATATATATATATATATATATATATATATATATATATATATATATATATATATATATATATATATATATATATATATATATATATATATTAATAATTTCGTGACCTTAACTGGCCACCTTCTCAAAAGTACAACTTTGAGAGGGTAGCCAGTTAAGGTCATTCAATTAATATGTACTTTGTGTATATATATATATATATATATATATATATATATATATATATATATATATATATATATATATATATATATATATATATATATATATATATATATATATATATATATATATATATATATATATATATATATATTATAGTTTCGTTGTTTTATTTAATGGCTTTTCCTACCATTTTAGACTATGTTAACAGTTCAGTGTTATAAAAAAAAAAAAAGGTGAGGTTGGGGAATCTGTAATATGAACATAGTGGCATTCAGTTAGAATGCGTTCATTCCTAAGTATAGCAGATATAAGCTATAAGGTTGGATTCCTTTTAACCTTCTGTGGTGTAGTGGTAGCGCCTTGACTTAGTAATCATAAGTCCTAGGTTCGAGTCCCGGTCGGGGTAAAAAAATTATTCATGTTTTCACGTATGTAATGTGCTTAATTGGTTATTTCATGGCCCGAATGAGATTGGGACTTGAATTAAATGCTATAATGAAGCCACGAGTGAGGTTGGGGAATCTGTAATATGAACATAGTGGCATTCAGTTAGAATGCGTTCATTCCTAAGTATAGCAGTGTTACAATATTTTATATAATTGTTATTTTGTTAATGAACGAATCCATGTTTTGTTTACATTGAAAGTAATAAAGATGCCCACTAGGGGGCAGACAAGAACGTTCATAATGCCCTTTCAGTCTCCTATATTATTGTGCCTCATTTATCTATAAATATCTCCAAATTAAAGGAGCATCAAACATGGTGGCAGCGCTCAATAGACTAAGTATGGTTTGCTGTTCATTTTGAATATAACGCATTACGTATTATCTAGGATCTTTCTGTTTGATTAAGTAAATAAGACTACCAACCGACATGGCGACAGCTAATCTAGCCCCTCCAGATAAATTCGCATTAAAGAGCGAAAGTGAGCAAGATTGGCGATTTTTTCGTCAAAAATTCGAGCTGTATATACTGGCAGCGGGTTTAAATGATAAGTCAAGTGAAGTGAAGGTAGCATTACTTTTGACCCATGGGGGTGACGAACTGCTTCGAGTGTATAATGCTATAGAGTTTGGTCCCGTTATTGTAGGGGAGAGTGGATCTCGTGATGACCCTAGCAAGGACTTAAACGTGGTATTACAGAAGCTAGATGAGCATTTTTCCCCTAGGAAGCTAATAATAGCATCAAGATATAGGTTTAGATGCTGTACTCAGAAAGCTGATGAGAACCTGGATGAATTTATTACTAGAATAAAAACTATGGTTAAGGATTGTGATTTTGCAGCAGAAAAAGATGAGGCAATTCGTGATCAAATTGTTTTTGGCTGTAAAGAAGATAAACTCAGAGAGAAATTTCTGAGAGAAGAATGTATTTCACTGATAGATACGCTCAAAATTTGTGAGGCACATCAAGCATCGCAGAGACAAATGCAAATGATAAAAAGTGAAAATACAGCAAAGTCGGTCATAAATAAAGTTAAATCGACAAAGAACTTTAAGCAGAGTTGGCCTAGTAGAAATTCAGCAAACTGAAAGAGTGAGGACCCAAGTTTTGTGAACAAGAACCAGTATAGGCCTAAGTCAAACCAAAGTTTGTCAATGAAGGATCCGGCTCTACGAAAATGTAAGTTCTGCGGAACAAGACACGTGTGGAGTAAGAAGAAATGTCCAGCCTATGGAGAGAGATGCAACTACTGCAACAGGCTGAATCACTTCGAATCTCAATGTTTGGAGAAAAATGGACATGCACAAGCATCTAAGAAGATGGGTGTGAATGCAGTGGACGGTGACGATTCCAGTTCAGATACTCCAGCCGAATATATCCTAGGTGTCAAGTTGCAGACGAGACGTGGAGAGCCAGAAGAAACGACGGTGAACAAAAATGATAATCCCTGTACACAGCAAGTGATGAAAGTGAATAAAGTGTCAAAGAAATCCAAATATCTATATACCGATCAGAAAGTTGGTGAAAATAGTGTCAAATTTCAAATCGATAGCGGAGCAGGTGTAAATGTGTTACCTCGAAATATGGTTCCCAATAATGTAAAAATTGAATCTAGTGAAGGGTTGCAACTAGAAATGTGGAATAATTCTGCAGCCAAACCAGTTGGAAAATGTAGAATTAAAGTGAAAAATGAGATAAATTCAAAGAGATATAATGTTGAGTTTATTATAGTGGCTGAGAATTATATGCCTTTGTTAGGAAAACGTGCATCAGAACAGATGGGTTTCCTTACCATCAATTATGATAACATATGTTCTGTACACAGCGAATCTTGTAATACTGATGTTTTTCAGGAATATTCAGATGTATTTTGTAATGAAATTGGTAAGTTACCTGGGGTGGTACATATGACTTTAGACAACGAAGTCAAGCCATTTGCTATATCTTCATGTAGAGTGCCAATTCAACTTAAAAGGAAGGTAAAATCCAAATTATCTGAGTTAGAGAAACAAAATGTCATTTGTAAAGTAGACGAACCAACTGAATGGGTGAGTCGCATGGTAGTAGCTTCTAAGAAAAATAGTGATGACATAAGAATTTGCATAGATCCTCAGCAATTAAATAAAGCCATAATTAGAGAAATGCATCCTTTGCCAATTATCGATGATGTTTTACCTGAATTAGCACAAGCTAAAGTATTCTCTAAACTAGATTTAAGAAATGGATATTGGCACTGTGTTTTGGATGAAGAGTCAAGTCATTTAACTACCTTTCAAACCCCTTTTGGAAGATATCGGTGGCTTAGACTGCCCTTTGGCCTAGCAATCAGTAGTGAAGTTTTTCAGAAACGACTACAGAACTCTTTAGATGGTTTGCTAGGAATAATATGCATTGCTGATGACATTTTGGTATATGGAATAGGTAATTCTCTAGAAGAAGCACAGTTAGATCATGATGAAAATTTAAGAAATTTACTGGAACGATGTCGTAAGCATGGTATCCGTCTTAACAGAGAAAAGGCTGAAATAAGAAAGAGTGAGATAACATTTCTTGGACATGTAATAACTAATGAAGGCCTTAAGCCAGATCCCAGTAAAATTGAAGCAATTGTATCGATGAAAGCTCCAACTAATGTCACTGAGATTCAATGCTTTAGTGGAATGATAAACTATTTGTCAAAATTCATGCCTAGACTCTCTGACCTGATGGTGCCCATACGACAACTTTTACATAAAGACAAAGAATGGTGTTGGGGTGATGAACAGGCTAGAGCTTTTGAGAAAATTAAGTGTTGCATCACTAAGACTCCAATTCTTGCTTATTATGATCAAAATAAACAGCTAGTTATACAGTGTGATGCTAGCAAATGTGGACTTGGTGCAGTTCTAATGCAAGGTGGTAAACCGTTGTCTTATGCAAGCAGAGCTCTAACTGACACGGAAACAAGGTATGCTCAGATAGAGAAAGAAATGCTGGCTATTGTGTTTGCTTTAAAGAAATTCCATCAGTACACTTTTGGACAACATACTTTGGTTTTAACTGATCACAAACCACTTCAGAGTATAATCTTGAAACCATTAGATAGAGCACCAAAGAGGCTACAAGGCATGTTATTGTCTGCACAACAATACGATATTGAACTTAAGCATACTGCTGGTAAGAACATGCATATAGCAGATTTGCTGTCTCGATCATTTCTAAGTGAAACTGAAAATGGTAATGATTTTGAATATGTTAATGTTGTATCTTATTTGCCTATTAGGGAAGACAGGTTAAAGAAAATTCGTGATGCTGTGGCCAGTGATGAAATTTTGCTTGAAGTGACAAATATGATAACAAATGGGTGGCCAGAGTATAAATGTAATGTACCTATAACTGTTTTGCCTTATTATCATATTAGAGATGAACTATCTATACAGAATGGACTTGTATTTAAAGGTGATAGAGTTGTGATTCCTGCCAATTTGAGGAAAGAAATTAAACAGGCTATTCACTCTTGTCACATTGGCGTAGAAAGTTGTCTACGAAGGGCTCATGAGTGTGTATATTGGCCTGGTATGAATGGTGATATTAAAGAACATATTTCTCAATGTGAAATCTGTTGCAAATTTCAAAAATCTCAGCAGAAAGAAACTCTTATGCCACATGAAGTGTCTGATAGGCCATGGGAGAAAGTTGGCACAGATATTTTTGAATTGAGTAATCAGTTTTATCTTGTAACAGTAGACTATTTCAGTAATTTCTGGGAAATTGATAGGTTAGAAGATATAAAAGCATCTACTGTTATACGTAAGCTAAAAGCACATTTTGCAAGGTATGGTACTCCTTCCATCTTAGTTAGTGACTGTGGAACTCAATTTACAAGTGATATATTTCAGAATTTTATAAGAGTGTGGGATATAGAACATTGTACGTCAAGCCCTAAACATCTTCAGTCTAATGGACAGGCAGAATCCGCTGTAAAAACTGCAAAGTCCATACTCAGAAAAGCCATAGAAAGCAATAATGACCCTTATTTGGCAATATTAGACTACCGTAATTGTCCGTCTCACAGTGATGAATACAGTCCGGCTCAAAAAAGCCTAGGGAGACGCACACGTACTCTTCTCCCAGTTTCTTCAAAGTTGTTGAAACCATCTGAGATCAATGTAGATAAAATTAAGATTAACAGACATTATAGAAATAGCAGGTCCGCTAAATATTACAATGTGCATGCCAAAGATCTTGATCCTTTACAGGAAGATGATGTTGTGAGAATAAAACCCACTGTAATGGGAAAGAAAGCTTGGGAAAAAGGTATTGTGAAGGAACGTTTAGATGAGAGATCTTATGAAATTTCAACTGATGCTGGTCTATTGAGAAGAAATAGAGTAGACCTTAATAAGTCAAATGAAAGAAATGTTTCGTATCACAGTAGTGAAGATTCTAGTAATGTAGTACAAAGTCAGCAACAGGTTGAAATTCCACAGGATAAACATGTAAACCCAACAAGTGAGAATCTCAGAGTTCAAGAGTCTTTCACTCCTCAAAAGAGAATCACAAGGAGTACAAGGAATATTTTACCCTCTAAATATAATGATTTTGTTGTTTACAAAGAGTGATTTATTTTTCGTTTTCAAGATGATAACTTATTTTTTTTTCTCTTCATAAAAAGAGGGATGTTGCAATATTTGATATAATTGTTATTTTGTTAATTAACGAATCCATGTTTTGTTTACATTGAAAGTAATAAAGATGCCCACTAGGGGGCAGACAAGAATGTTCATAATGCCCTTTCAGTCTCCTATATTATTGTGCCTCATTTATCTATAAATATCTCCAAATTAAAGGAGCATCAAACAAGCAGATATAAGCTATAAGGTTGGATTCCTTTTAACCTTCTGTGGTGTAGTGGTAGCGCCTTGACTTAGTAATCATAAGTCCTAGGTTCGAGTCCCGGTCGGGGTAAAAAAATTATTCATGTTTTCACATATGTAATGTGCTTTCTTGGTTATTTCATGGCCCGAATGAGATTGGGACTTGAATTAAATGCTATAATGAAGCCACGAGTGAGGTTGGGGAATCTGTAATATGAACATAGTGGCATTCAGTTAGAATGCGTTCATTCCTAAGTATAGCAGATATAAGCTATAAGGTTGGATTCCTTTTAACCTTCTGTGGTGTAGTGGTAGCGCCTTGATTTAGTAATCATAAGTCCTAGGTTCGAGTCCCGGTCGTGGGTAAAAAAATTATTTATGTTTTCACATATGTAATGTGCTTTCTTGGTTGTTTCATGGCCCGAATGAGATTGGGACTTGAATTAAATGCTATAATGAAGCCACGAGTGAGGTTGGGGAATCTGTAATATGAACATAGTGGCATTCAGTTAGAATGCGTTCATTCCTAAGTATAGCAGAATTAAGCTATAAGGTTGGATTCCTTTTACCCTTCTGTGGTGTAGTGGTAGCGCCTTGATTTAGTAATCATAAGTCCTAGGTTCGAGTCCCGGTCGGGGCAAAAAAATTAGTCATGTTTTCACATATGTAATGTCCTTGCTTGGTTATTCCATGGCCCGAATGAGATTGGGACTTGAATTAAATGCTATAATGAAGCCACAAGTGAGGTTGGGGAATCTGTAATATGAACATAGTGGCATTCAGTTAGAATGCGTCCATTCCTAAGTATAGCAGATATAAGCTATAAGGTTGGATTCCTTTTAACCTTCTGTGGTGTAGTGGTAGCGCCGTGACATAGTAATCATAAGTCCTAGGTTCGAGTCCCGGTCGGGGTAAAAATAAAAAAAATATTCATATATATATATATATATATATATATATATATATATATATATATATATATATATATATATATATATATATATATATGTGTGTGTGTGTGTGTGTGTGTGTGTGTGTGTGTGTGTGTGTGTGTGTGTGTTTAATTACCTAATTGTGTTTACGGGAAAGAGCCCAAAGCTCGTATCTTCCCGACTCCTGATCGCTTCCATTTTGTACTTAGTGATACTTATCATACCTGACCTTAAAACTATTGCTTGAGATAGCATTAACTACCTCCTCGCATAGCCAATTCCAATTATCAACTACTCTTACACTGAAAAAGTATTTCCTTACATCCTGCAAAGAAGTTTTCTTACGAAGCTTCAAACTATGACCTCTAGTTCTAGAGCCTGCCATATCAAAATATCGATCCCTATCCACTCTATCATAACCATGAAGGAATTTAAAGACTGTCACCATATCCCCCCCTCAATCTTCTAGCTTCGAGTGATGGTAAGTCTAATTCCCTCAGCCTCTCATCATAACTGAGATTGCGTATTTCTGGCACCAGTTTCGTGGCATGTCTTTGAACTTTTTCAAGCTTAGCTATGTGCTTTTTCATGTGCGGATTCCAAAAGGGGGCTGCATATTCGAGCTTTGGCCTCACATAGGTTACATAATTATTTCTGAACATTTCCTTGTCCATGTGCCTGAAGGCTACCCATACATTTGATAAGAATGCATATGCTGCCCTTACTATGCCATTTATATGTATTTCTGGAGACAACTCTGCCAGTATGTTTACTCCTAGATCTCTCTCATTTTCTGTTTCTTGAAGTTGTACTCCAGCCACAGAGTAGTCAAGCTTGGGCCTTCTTGCACTTGTACCCATTCTCATTACCTTACATTTTGAAGTATTGAATTTCATTAGCCACTTCTCTGACCTCTCGTGCAGACTATTTAGATCTTCCTGAAGTTCTCTACCATTGTTCTCGTTTCTTACTTTCTTCACAATCTTTGCATCATCTGCAAACATATTCATGAATGAATGTACTTACCTAATTTACCTAATTGTACTTACCTAATAGTGTTTACGGGAAAGAGCTCAAAGCTCGTATCTTCCCGTCTCCTGATCGGTTCCATTTTATACTTAGTGATACTTATCATACCTGTCCTTAAAACTATGGATTGAGATAGCATTAACTAATTGTACGTGTGTGTGTGTGTGAGAATGTGTACTTACCTAATTGTGTTTACGGGAAAGAGCCCAAAGCTCGTATCTTCCCGTCTCCTGATCGCTTCCATTTTGTACTTAGTGATACTTATCATACCTGACCTTAAAACTATTGCTTGAGATAGCATTAACTACCTCCTCGCTTAGCCAATTCCAATTATCAACTACTCTTACACTGAAAAAGTATTTCCTTACATCCTGCAAAGAAGTTTTCTTACGAAGCTTCAAACTATGACCTCTAATTCTAGAGCCTGCCATATCAAAATATCGATCCCTATCCACTCTATCATAACCATGAAGGAATTTAAAGACTGTCACCATATCCCCCCCTCAATCTTCTAGCTTCGAGTGATGGTAAGTCTAATTCCCTCAGCCTCTCATCATAACTGAGATTGCGTATTTCTGGCACCAGTTTCGTGGCATGTCTTTGAACTTTTTCAAGCTTAGCTATGTGCTTTTTCATGTGCGGATTCCAAAAGGGGGCTGCATATTCGAGCTTTGGCCTCACATAGGTTACATAATTATTTCTGAACATTTCCTTGTCCATGTGCCTGAAGGCTACCCATGCATTTGATAAGAATGTATATGCTGCCCTTACTATGTCATTTATATGTATTTCTGGAGACAACTCTGCCAGTATGTTTACTCCTAGATCTCTCTCATTTTCTGTTTCTTGAAGTTGTACTCCAGCCACAGAGTAGTCAAGATTGGGCCTTCTTGCACTTGTACCCATTCTCATTACCTTACATTTTGAAGTATTGAATTTCATTAGCCACTTCTCTGACCTCTCGTGCAGACTATTTAGATCTTCCTGAAGTTCTCTACCATTGTTCTCGTTTCTTACTTTCTTCACAATCTTTGCATCATCTGCAAACATATTCATGAATGAATGTACTTACCTAATTTACCTAATTGTACTTACCTAATAGTGTTTACGGGAAAGAGCTCAAAGCTCGTATCTTCCCGTCTCCTGATCGGTTCCATTTTATATTTAGTGATACTTATCATACCTGTCCTTAAAACTATGGATTGAGATAGCATTAACTAATTGTACGTGTGTGTGTGTGTGTGTGTGTGTGTGTGTGTGTGTGTGTGTGTGTGTGAATGTGTACTTACCTAATTGTGTTTACGGGAAAGAGCCCAAAGCTCGTATCTTCCCGTCTCCTGATCGCTTCCATTTTGTACTTAATGATACTTATCATACCTGTCCTTAAAACTATTGCTTGAGATAGCATTAACTACCTCCTCGCTTAGCCAATTCCAATTATCAACTACTCTTACACTGAAAAAGTATTTCCTTACATCCTGCAAAGAAGTTTTCTTACGAAGCTTCAAACTATGACCTCTAGTTCTAGAGCCTGCCATATCAAAATATCGATCCCTATCCACTCTATCATAACCATGAAGGAATTTAAAGACTGTCACCATATCCACCCTCAATCTTCTAGCTTCGAGTGATGGTAAGTCTAATTCCCTCAGCCTCTCATCATAACTGAGATTGCGTATTTCTGGCACCAGTTTCGTGGCATGTCTTTGAACTTTTTCAAGCTTAGCTATGTGCTTTTTCATGTGCGGATTCCAAAAGGGGGCTGCATTGTCGAGCTTTGGCCTCACATAGGTTACATAATTATTTGTGAACATTTCCTTGTCCATGTGCCTGAAGGCTACCCATACATTTGATAAGAATGTATATGCTGCCCTTACTATGCCATTTATATGTATTTCTGGAGACAACTCTGCCAGTATGTTTACTCCTAGATCTCTCTCATTTTCTGTTTCTTGAAGTTGTACTCCAGCCACAGAGTAGTCAAGCTTGGGCCTTCTTGCACTTGTACCCATTCTCATTACCTTACATTTTGAAGTATTGAATTTCATTAGCCACTTCTCTGACCTCTCGTGCAGACTATTTAGATCTTCCTGAAGTTCTCTACCATTGTTCTCGTTTCTTACTTTCTTCACAATCTTTGCATCATCTGCAAACATATTCATGAATGAATGTACTTACCTAATTTACCTAATTGTACTTACCTAATAGTGTTTACGGGAAAGAGCTCAAAGCTCGTATCTTCCCGTCTCCTGATCGGTTCCATTTTATACTTAGTGATACTTATCATACCTGTCCTTAAAACTATGGATTGAGATAGCATTAACTAATTGTACGTGTGTGTGTGTGTGAGAATGTGTACTTACCTAATTGTGTTTACGGGAAAGAGCCCAAAGCTCGTATCTTCCCGTCTCCTGATCGCTTCCATTTTGTACTTAGTGATACTTATCATACCTGACCTTAAAACTATTGCTTGAGATAGCATTAACTACCTCCTCGCTTAGCCAATTCCAATTATCAACTACTCTTACACTGAAAAAGTATTTCCTTACATCCTGCAAAGAAGTTTTCTTACGAAGCTTCAAACTATGACCTCTAGTTCTAGAGCCTGCCATATCAAAATATCGATCCCTATCCACTCTATCATAACCATGAAGGAATTTAAAGACTGTCACCATATCCCCCCCTCAATCTTCTAGCTTCGAGTGATGGTAAGTCTAATTCCCTCAGCCTCTCATCATAACTGAGATTGCGTATTTCTGGCACCAGTTTCGTGGCATGTCTTTGAACTTTTTCAAGCTTAGCTATGTGCTTTTTCATGTGCGGATTCCAAAAGGGGGCTGCATATTCGAGCTTTGGCCTCACATAGGTTACATAATTATTTCTGAACATTTCCTTGTCCATGTGCCTGAAGGCTACCCATACATTTGATAAGAATGTATATGCTGCCCTTACTATGCCATTTATATGTATTTCTGGAGACAACTCTGCCAGTATGTTTACTCCTAGATCTCTCTCATTTTCTGTTTCTTGAAGTTGTACTCCAGCCACAGAGTAGTCAAGCTTGGGCCTTCTTGCACTTGTACCCATTCTCATTACCTTACATTTTGAAGTATTGAATTTCATTAGCCACTTCTCTGACCTCGTGCAGACTATTTAGATCTTCCTGAAGTTCTCTACCATTGTTCTCGTTTCTTACTTTCTTCACAATCTTTGCATCATCTGCAAACATATTCATGAATGAATGTACTTACCTAATTTACCTAATTGTACTTACCTAATAGTGTTTACCTGAAAGAGCTCAAAGCTCGTATCTTCCCGTCTCCTGATCGGTTCCATTTTATACTTAGTGATACTTATCATACCTGTCCTTAAAACTATGGATTGAGATAGCATTAACTAATTGTACGTGTGTGTGTGTGTGAGAATGTGTACTTACCTAATTGTGTTTACGGGAAAGAGCCCAAAGCTCGTATCTTCCCGTCTCCTGATCGCTTCCATTTTGTACTTAGTGATACTTATCATACCTGACCTTAAAACTATTGCTTGAGATAGCATTAACTACCTCCTCGCTTAGCCAATTCCAATTATCAACTACTCTTACACTGAAAAAGTATTTCCTTACATCCTGCAAAGAAGTTTTCTTACGAAGCTTCAAACTATGACCTCTAGTTCTAGAGCCTGCCATATCAAAATATCGATCCCTATCCACTCTATCATAACCATGAAGGAATTTAAAGACTGTCACCATATCCCCCCCTCAATCTTCTAGCTTCGAGTGATGGTAAGTCTAATTCCCTCAGCCTCTCATCATAACTGAGATTGCGTATTTCTGGCACCAGTTTCGTGGCATGTCTTTGAACTTTTTCAAGCTTAGCTATGTGCTTTTTCATGTGCGGATTCCAAAAGGGGGCTGCATATTCGAGCTTTGGCCTCACATAGGTTACATAATTATTTCTGAACATTTCCTTGTCCATGTGCCTGAAGGCTACCCATGCATTTGATAAGAATGTATATGCTGCCCTTACTATGCCATTTATATGTATTTCTGGAGACAACTCTGCCAGTATGTTTACTCCTAGATCTCTCTCATTTTCTGTTTCTTGAAGTTGTACTCCAGCCACAGAGTAGTCAAGATTGGGCCTTCTTGCACTTGTACCCATTCTCATTACCTTACATTTTGAAGTATTGAATTTCATTAGCCACTTCTCTGACCTCTCGTGCAGACTATTTAGATCTTCCTGAAGTTCTCTACCATTGTTCTCGTTTCTTACTTTCTTCACAATCTTTGCATCATCTGCAAACATATTCATGAATGAATGTACTTACCTAATTTACCTAATTGTACTTACCTAATAGTGTTTACGGGAAAGAGCTCAAAGCTCGTATCTTCCCGTCTCCTGATCGGTTCCATTTTATACTTAGTGATACTTATCATACCTGTCCTTAAAACTATGGATTGAGATAGCATTAACTAATTGTACGTGTGTGTGTGTGTGTGTGTGTGTGTGTGTGTGTGTGTGTGTGTGAATGTGTACTTACCTAATTGTGTTTACGGGAAAGAGCCCAAAGCTCGTATCTTCCCGTCTCCTGATCGCTTCCATTTTGTACTTAGTGATACTTATCATACCTGACCTTAAAACTATTGCTTGAGATAGCATTAACTACCTCCTCGCTTAGCCAATTCCAATTATCAACTACTCTTACACTGAAAAAGTATTTCCTTACATCCTGCAAAGAAGTTTTCTTACGAAGCTTCAAACTATGACCTCTAGTTCTAGAGCCTGCCATATCAAAATATCGATCCCTATCCACTCTATCATAACCATGAAGGAATTTAAAGACTGTCACCATATCCCCCCCTCAATCTTCTAGCTTCGAGTGATGGTAAGTCTAATTCCCTCAGCCTCTCATCATAACTGAGATTGCGTATTTCTGGCACCAGTTTCGTGGCATGTCTTTGAACTTTTTCAAGCTTAGCTATGTGCTTTTTCATGTGCGGATTCCAAAAGGGGGCTGCATATTCGAGCTTTGGCCTCACATAGGTTACATAATTATTTCTGAACATTTCCTTGTCCTTGTGCCTGAAGGCTACCCATGCATTTGATAAGAATGTATATGCTGCCCTTACTATGCCATTTATATGTATTTCTGGAGACAACTCTGCCAGTATGTTTACTCCTAGATCTCTCTCATTTTCTGTTTCTTGAAGTTGTACTCCAGCCACAGAGTAGTCAAGATTGGGCCTTCTTGCACTTGTACCCATTCTCATTACCTTACATTTTGAAGTATTGAATTTCATTAGCCACTTCTCTGACCTCTCGTGCAGACTATTTAGATCTTCCTGAAGTTCTCTACCATTGTTCTCGTTTCTTACTTTCTTCACAATCTTTGCATCATCTGCAAACATATTCATGAATGAATGTACTTACCTAATTTACCTAATTGTACTTACCTAATAGTGTTTACGGGAAAGAGCTCAAAGCTCGTATCTTCCCGTCTCCTGATCGGTTCCATTTTATACTTAGTGATACTTATCATACCTGTCCTTAAAACTATGGATTGAGATAGCATTAACTAATTGTACGTGTGTGTGTGTGTGTGTGTGTGTGTGTGTGTGAATGTGTACTTACCTAATTGTGTTTACGGGAAAGAGCCCAAAGCTCGTATCTTCCCGTCTCCTGATCGCTTCCATTTTGTACTTAATGATACTTATCATACCTGTCCTTAAAACTATTGCTTGAGATAGCATTAACTACCTCCTCGCTTAGCCAATTCCAATTATCAACTACTCTTACACTGAAAAAGTATTTCCTTACATCCTGCAAAGAAGTTTTCTTACGAAGCTTCAAACTATGACCTCTAGTTCTAGAGCCTGCCATATCAAAATATCGATCCCTATCCACTCTATCATAACCATGAAGGAATTTAAAGACTGTCACCATATCCCCCCCTC
This sequence comes from Halocaridina rubra, assembly GCA_037179515.1. NCBI lineage: Eukaryota > Metazoa > Arthropoda > Malacostraca > Decapoda > Atyidae > Halocaridina > Halocaridina rubra. Next base: position 52,439 of record JAXCGZ010005897.1, on the reverse strand, counting down.
AATCTTCTAGCTTCGAGTGATGGTAAGTCTAATTCCCTCAGCCTCTCATCATAACTGAGATTGCGTATTTCTGGCACCAGTTTCGTGGCATGTCTTTGAACTTTTTCAAGCTTAGCTATGTGCTTTTTCATGTGCGGATTCCAAAAGGGGGCTGCATATTCGAGCTTTGGCCTCACATAGGTTACATAATTATTTCTGAACATTTCCTTGTCCATGTGCCTGAAGGCTACCCATACATTTGATAAGAATGTATATGCTGCCCTTACTATGCCATTTATATGTATTTCTGGAGACAACTCTGCCAGTATGTTTACTCCTAGATCTCTCTCATTTTCTGTTTCTTGAAGTTGTACTCCAGCCACAGAGTAGTCAAGATTGGGCCTTCTTGCACTTGTACCCATTCTCATTACCTTACATTTTGAAGTATTGAATTTCATTAGCCACTTCTCTGACCTCTCGTGCAGACTATTTAGATCTTCCTGAAGTTCTCTACCATTGTTCTCGCTTCTTACTTTCTTCACAATCTTTGCATCATCTGCAAACATATTCATGAATGAATGTACTTACCTAATTTACCTAATTGTACTTACCTAATAGTGTTTACGGGAAAGAGCTCAAAGCTCGTATCTTCCCGTCTCCTGATCGGTTCCATTTTATACTTAGTGATACTTATCATACCTGTCCTTAAAACTATGGATTGAGATAGCATTAACTAATTGTATGTGTGTGTGTGTGTGTGTGTGTGTGTGTGTGAGAATGTGTACTTACCTAATTGTGTTTACGGGAAAGAGCCCAAAGCTCGTATCTTCCCGTCTCCTGATCGCTTCCATTTTGTACTTAGTGATACTTATTATACCTGACCTTAAAACTATTGCTTGAGATAGCATTAACTACCTCCTCGCTTAGCCAATTCCAATTATCAACTACTCTTACACTGAAAAAGTATTTCCTTACATCCTGCAAAGAAGTTTTCTTACGAAGCTTCAAACTATGACCTCTAGTTCTAGAGCCTGCCATATCAAAATATCGATCCCTATCCACTCTATCATAACCATGAAGGAATTTAAAGACTGTCACCATATCCCCCCCTCAATCTTCTAGCTTCGAGTGATGGTAAGTCTAATTCCCTCAGCCTCTCATCATAACTGAGATTGCGTATTTCTGGCACCAGTTTCGTGGCATGTCTTTGAACTTTTTCAAGCTTAGCTATGTGCTTTTTCATGTGCGGATTCCAAAAGGGGGCTGCATATTCGAGCTTTGGCCTCACATAGGTTACATAATTATTTCTGAACATTTCCTTGTCCATGTGCCTGAAGGCTACCCATACATTTGATAAGAATGTATATGCTGCCCTTACTATGCCATTTATATGTATTTCTGGAGACAACTCTGCCAGTATGTTTACTCCTAGATCTCTCTCATTTTCTGTTTCTTGAAGTTGTACTCCAGCCACAGAGTAGTCAAGCTTGGGCCTTCTTGCACTTGTACCCATTTTCATTACCTTACATTTTGAAGTATTGAATTTCATTAGCCACTTCTCTGACCTCTCGTGCAGACTATTTAGATCTTCCTGAAGTTCTCTACCATTGTTCTCGTTTCTTACTTTCTTCACAATCTTTGCATCATCTGCAAACATATTCATGAATGAATGTACTTACCTAATTTACCTAATTGTACTTACCTAATAGTGTTTACGGGAAAGAGCTCAAAGCTCGTATCTTCCCGTCTCCTGATCGGTTCCATTTTATACTTAGTGATACTTATCATACCTGTCCTTAAAACTATGGATTGAGATAGCATTAACTAATTGTACGTGTGTGTGTGTGTGTGTGTGTGTGTGTGTGTGAATGTGTACTTACCTAATTGTGTTTACGGGAAAGAGCCCAAAGCTCGTATCTTCCCGTCTCCTGATCGCTTCCATTTTGTACTTAATGATACTTATCATACCTGTCCTTAAAACTATTGCTTGAGATAGCATTAACTACCTCCTCGCTTAGCCAATTCCAATTATCAACTACTCTTACACTGAAAAAGTATTTCCTTACATCCTGCAAAGAAGTTTTCTTACGAAGCTTCAAACTATGACCTCTAGTTCTAGAGCCTGCCATATCAAAATATCGATCCCTATCCACTCTATCATAACCATGAAGGAATTTAAAGACTGTCACCATATCCCCCCCTCAATCTTCTAGCTTCGAGTGATGGTAAGTCTAATTCCCTCAGCCTCTCATCATAACTGAGATTGCGTATTTCTGGCACCAGTTTCGTGGCATGTCTTTGAACTTTTTCAAGCTTAGCTATGTGCTTTTTCATGTGCGGATTCCAAAAGGGGGCTGCATATTCGAGCTTTGGCCTCACATAGGTTACATAATTATTTCTGAACATTTCCTTGTCCATGTGCCTGAAGGCTACCCATACATTTGATAAGAATGTATATGCTGCCCTTACTATGCCATTTATATGTATTTCTGGAGACAACTCTGCCAGTATGTTTACTCCTAGATCTCTCTCATTTTCTGTTTCTTGAAGTTGTACTCCAGCCACAGAGTAGTCAAGATTGGGCCTTCTTGCACTTGTACCCATTCTCATTACCTTACATTTTGAAGTATTGAATTTCATTAGCCACTTCTCTGACCTCTCGTGCAGACTATTTAGATCTTCCTGAAGTTCTCTACCATTGTTCTCGCTTCTTACTTTCTTCACAATCTTTGCATCATCTGCAAACATATTCATGAATGAATGTACTTACCTAATTTACCTAATTGTACTTACCTAATAGTGTTTACGGGAAAGAGCTCAAAGCTCGTATCTTCCCGTCTCCTGATCGGTTCCATTTTATACTTAGTGATACTTATCATACCTGTCCTTAAAACTATGGATTGAGATAGCATTAACTAATTGTATGTGTGTGTGTGTGTGTGTGTGTGTGTGAGAATGTGTACTTACCTAATTGTGTTTACGGGAAAGAGCCCAAAGCTCGTATCTTCCCGTCTCCTGATCGCTTCCATTTTGTACTTAGTGATACTTATTATACCTGACCTTAAAACTATTGCTTGAGATAGCATTAACTACCTCCTCGCTTAGCCAATTCCAATTATCAACTACTCTTACACTGAAAAAGTATTTCCTTACATCCTGCAAAGAAGTTTTCTTACGAAGCTTCAAACTATGACCTCTAGTTCTAGAGCCTGCCATATCAAAATATCGATCCCTATCCACTCTATCATAACCATGAAGGAATTTAAAGACTGTCACCATATCCCCCCCTCAATCTTCTAGCTTCGAGTGATGGTAAGTCTAATTCCCTCAGCCTCTCATCATAACTGAGATTGCGTATTTCTGGCACCAGTTTCGTGGCATGTCTTTGAACTTTTTCAAGCTTAGCTATGTGCTTTTTCATGTGCGGATTCCAAAAGGGGGCTGCATATTCGAGCTTTGGCCTCACATAGGTTACATAATTATTTCTGAACATTTCCTTGTCCATGTGCCTGAAGGCTACCCATACATTTGATAAGAATGTATATGCTGCCCTTACTATGCCATTTATATGTATTTCTGGAGACAACTCTGCCAGTATGTTTACTCCTAGATCTCTCTCATTTTCTGTTTCTTGAAGTTGTACTCCAGCCACAGAGTAGTCAAGCTTGGGCCTTCTTGCACTTGTACCCATTTTCATTACCTTACATTTTGAAGTATTGAATTTCATTAGCCACTTCTCTGACCTCTCGTGCAGACTATTTAGATCTTCCTGAAGTTCTCTACCATTGTTCTCGTTTCTTACTTTCTTCACAATCTTTGCATCATCTGCAAACATATTCATGAATGAATGTACTTACCTAATTTACCTAATTGTACTTACCTAATAGTGTTTACGGGAAAGAGCTCAAAGCTCGTATCTTCCCGTCTCCTGATCGGTTCCATTTTATACTTAGTGATACTTATCATACCTGTCCTTAAAACTATGGATTGAGATAGCATTAACTAATTGTACGTGTGTGTGTGTGTGAGAGAATGTGTACTTACCTAATTGTGTTTACGGGAAAGAGCCCAAAGCTCGTATCTTCCCGTCTCCTGATCGCTTCCATTTTGTACTTAGTGATACTTATCATACCTGACCTTAAAACTATTGCTTGAGATAGCATTAACTACCTCCTCGCATAGCCAATTCCAATTATCAACTACTCTTACACTGAAAAAGTATTTCCTTACATCCTGCAAAGAAGTTTTCTTACGAAGCTTCAAACTATGACCTCTAGTTCTAGAGCCTGCCATATCAAAATATCGATCCCTATCCACTCTATCATAACCATGAAGGAATTTAAAGACTGTCACCATATCCCCCCCTCAATCTTCTAGCTTCGAGTGATGGTAAGTCTAATTCCCTCAGCCTCTCATCATAACTGAGATTGCGTATTTCTGGCACCAGTTTCGTGGCATGTCTTTGAACTTTTTCAAGCTTAGCTATGTGCTTTTTCATGTGCGGATTCCAAAAGGGGGCTGCATATTCGAGCTTTGGCCTCACATAGGTTACATAATTATTTCTGAACATTTCCTTGTCCATGTGCCTGAAGGCTACCCATGCATTTGATAAGAATGTATATGCTGCCCTTACTATGCCATTTATATGTATTTCTGGAGACAACTCTGCCAGTATGTTTACTCCTAGATCTCTCTCATTTTCTGTTTCTTGAAGTTGTACTCCAGCCACAGAGTAGTCAAGATTGGGCCTTCTTGCACTTGTACCCATTCTCATTACCTTACATTTTGAAGTATTGAATTTCATTAGCCACTTCTCTGACCTCTCGTGCAGACTATTTAGATCTTCCTGAAGTTCTCTACCATTGTTCTCGTTTCTTACTTTCTTCACAATCTTTGCATCATCTGCAAACATATTCATGAATGAATGTACTTACCTAATTTACCTAATTGTACTTACCTAATAGTGTTTACGGGAAAGAGCTCAAAGCTCGTATCTTCCCGTCTCCTGATCGGTTCCATTTTATACTTAGTGATACTTATCATACCTGTCCTTAAAACTATGGATTGAGATAGCATTAACTAATTGTACGTGTGTGTGTGTGTGTGAGAATGTGTACTTACCTAATTGTGTTTACGGGAAAGAGCCCAAAGCTCGTATCTTCCCGTCTCCTGATCGCTTCCATTTTGTACTTAGTGATACTTATCATACCTGACCTTAAAACTATTGCTTGAGATAGCATTAACTACCTCCTCGCTTAGCCAATTCCAATTATCAACTACTCTTACACTGAAAAAGTATTTCCTTACATCCTGCAAAGAAGTTTTCTTACGAAGCTTCAAACTATGACCTCTAGTTCTAGAGCCTGCCATATCAAAATATCGATCCCTATCCACTCTATCATAACCATGAAGGAATTTAAAGACTGTCACCATATCCCCCCCTCAATCTTCTAGCTTCGAGTGATGGTAAGTCTAATTCCCTCAGCCTCTCATCATAACTGAGATTGCGTATTTCTGGCACCAGTTTCGTGGCATGTCTTTGAACTTTTTCAAGCTTAGCTATGTGCTTTTTCATGTGCGGATTCCAAAAGGGGGCTGCATATTCGAGCTTTGGCCTCACATAGGTTACATAATTATTTCTGAACATTTCCTTGTCCATGTGCCTGAAGGCTACCCATACATTTGATAAGAATGTATATGCTGCCCTTACTATGCCATTTATATGTATTTCTGGAGACAACTCTGCCAGTATGTTTACTCCTAGATCTCTCTCATTTTCTGTTTCTTGAAGTTGTACTCCAGTCACAGAGTAGTCAAGATTGGGCCTTCTTGCACTTGTACCCATTCTCATTACCTTACATTTTGAAGTATTGAATTTCATTAGCCACTTCTCTGACCTCTCGTGCAGACTATTTAGATCTTCCTGAAGTTCTCTACCATTGTTCTCGTTTCTTACTTTCTTCACAATCTTTGCATCATCTGCAAACATATAATCATGAATGAATGTACTTACCTAATTTACCTAATTGTACTTACCTAATAGTGTTTACGGGAAAGAGCTCAAAGCTCGTATCTTCCCGTCTCCTGATCGGTTCCATTTTATACTTAGTGATACTTATCATACCTGTCCTTAAAACTATGGATTGAGATAGCATTAACTAATTGTACGTGTGTGTGTGTGTGTGTGTGTGTGTGTGTGTGTGTGTGTGTGTGTGTGAGAATGTGTACTTACCTAATTGTGTTTACGGGAAAGAGCCCAAAGCTCGTATCTTCCCGTCTCCTGATCGCTTCCATTTTGTACTTAATGATACTTATCATACCTGTCCTTAAAACTATTGCTTGAGATAGCATTAACTACCTCCTCGCTTAGCCAATTCCAATTATCAACTACTCTTACACTGAAAAAGTATTTCCTTACATCCTGCAAAGAAGTTTTCTTACGAAGCTTCAAACTATGACCTCTAGTTCTAGAGCCTGCCATATCAAAATATCGATCCCTATCCACTCTATCATAACCATGAAGGAATTTAAAGACTGTCACCATATCCCCCCCTCAATCTTCTAGCTTCGAGTGATGGTAAGTCTAATTCCCTCAGCCTCTCATCATAACTGAGATTGCGTATTTCTGGCACCAGTTTCGTGGCATGTCTTTGAACTTTTTCAAGCTTAGCTATGTGCTTTTTCATGTGCGGATTCCAAAAGGGGGCTGCATATTCGAGCTTTGGCCTCACATAGGTTACATAATTATTTCTGAACATTTCCTTGTCCATGTGCCTGAAGGCTACCCATACATTTGATAAGAATGTATATGCTGCCCTTACTATGCCATTTATATGTATTTCTGGAGACAACTCTGCCAGTATGTTTACTCCTAGATCTCTCTCATTTTCTGTTTCTTGAAGTTGTACTCCAGCCACAGAGTAGTCAAGCTTGGACCTTCTTGCACTTGTACCCATTCTCATTACCTTACATTTTGAAGTATTGAATTTCATTAGCCACTTCTCTGACCTCTCGTGCAGACTATTTAGATCTTCCTGAAGTTCTCTACCATTGTTCTCGTTTCTTACTTTCTTCACAATCTTTGCATCATCTGCAAACATATTCATGAATGAATGTACTTACCTAATTTACCTAATTGTACTTACCTAATAGTGTTTACGGGAAAGAGCTCAAAGCTCGTATCTTCCCGTCTCCTGATCGGTTCCATTTTATACTTAGTGATACTTATCATACCTGTCCTTAAAACTATGGATTGAGATAGCATTAACTAATTGTACGTGTGTGTGTGTGTGTGTGTGTGTGTGTGTGTGAGAATGTGTACTTACCTAATTGTGTTTACGGGAAAGAGCCCAAAGCTCGTATCTTCCCGTCTCCTGATCGCTTCCATTATTAGACTTAGTGATACTTATCATACCTGTCCTTAAAACTATGGATTGAGATAGCATTAACTACCTCCTCGCTTAGCGAATTCCAATTATCAACTACTCTTACACTGAAAAAGTATTTCCTTACATCCTGCAAACAAGTTTTCTTCCGAAGCTTCAAACTATGACCTCTAGTTCTAGAGCCTGCCATATCGAAATATCGATCCCTATCCACTCTATCATAACCATGAAGGAATTTAAAGACTGTCACCATATCCCCCCTTACTCTTCTAGCTTCGAGTGATGGCAAGTCTAATTCCCTCAGCCTCTCATCATAACCGAGATTGCGTATTTCTGGCACCATTTTCGTGGCATGTCTTTGAACTTTTTCAAGCTTAGCTATGTGCTTTTTCAAGTGCGGATTCCAAAAGGGGGCTGCATATTCTAGTTTTGGCCTCACATAGGTTACATAAATATTTCTGAACATTTCCTTGTCCATGTGCCTGTGTGTGTGTGTGTGTGTGTGTGTGAATGTGTACTTACCTAATTGTGTTTACGGGAAAGAGCCCAAAGCTCGTATCTTCCCGTCTCCTGATCGCTTCCATTTTATACTTAGTGATACTTATCATACCTGTCCTTAAAACTATGGATTGAGATAGCATAACTACCTACTCGCTTAGCCAATTCCAATTATCAACTACTCTTACACTGAAAAAGTATTTCCTTACATCCTGCAAAGAAGTTTTCTTACGAAGCTTCAAACTACGACCTCTAGTTCTAGAGCCTGCCATATCAAAATATCGATCCTTATCCACTCTATCATAACCATGAAGGAATTTAAAGACTGTCACCATATCCCCACCTCAATCTTCTAGCTTCGAGTGATGGTAAGTCTAATTCCCTCACCTCTCATCATAACTGAGATTGCGTATTTCTGGCACCAGTTTCGTGGCATGTCTTTGAACTTTTTCAAGCTTAGCTATGTGCTTTTTCATGTGCGGATTCCAAAAGGGGGCTGCATATTCGAGTTTTGGCCTCACATAGGTTACATAAATATTTCTGAACATTTCCTTGTCCATGTGCCTGAAGGCTACCCTTACATTTGATAAGAATGCATATGCTGCCCTTACTATGCCATTTATATGTATTTCTGGAGACAAATCTGCCAGTATGTTTACTCCTAGATCTCTCTCATTTTCTGTCTCTTGAAGCTGTACTCCAGCCACCGAGTAGTCAAGCTTGGGCCTTCTTGCACTTGTACCCATTCTCATTACCTTACATTTTGAAGTATTGAATTTCATTAGCCACTTTTCTGACCACTCATGCAGATTATTTAGATCCTCCTGAAGTTCTCTACCATTGTTCTCGTTTTTTACTTTCTTCACAATCTTTGCATCATCTGCAAACATATTCATGAATGAATTTACAGACTCTGGTAGGTCATTTACATATACAAGGAACAAAAGTGGCCCTAAAACTGAACCTTGTGGAACTCCACTACTAACTCTTCTCCATTCAGACACTGAGTGTCTTACTCTAACCCTCTGTTCCCTTCCTTCTAAGTAAGTTTTTATCCATTCCAAAACATTTCCACCTATTCTAGCCATTGATTGCAGCTTCCTAATAAGTCTCCCATGTGGAACAGTGTCAAACGCTTTCTGGAAGTCTAGGAATATGCAATCTGCCCAGCCCTCTCTTTCCTGTAAGATTTGGCTTACCTCATCATAAAATTCTAATAAGTTTGTTACTGTTGATCTACCTTCTCTGAAGCCATGTTGCCTCACTGACAAAAAGTTGAAGGATTTCAAGTGAAGAGAGATATGTTTCCTTAGTAGTTTCTCCATAACTTTGCAAACTATGCTGGTCAAGGAAACTGGTCTATAGTTCAGAGCCGTATCCCTCCTTCCCTTTTTGAAGATAGGTATCACATTTGCTTGTTTCCAGCATCTTGGAATCTCCCCCGACTCCAGTGACTCCTTAAATATGATACTAAGTGCCACTGATATTGTGCTTGGGCATTTTTTAAGCACATGATGGGATATGTCATCGGGACCTGTAGCTTTATGAACATCTAAATCCATCAGCGCTTTGCATACCTCTGTGGCTGTAAGGTTGATGTTCTCTAATACCGGCCCTTGAGCTTCTATCACTGCAATCTGAGGGGCTGGGGTATTTTCTACTGTAAATACTGACTGAAACTCCTTGTTCAATTCTTTGCAGATCTCTTCATCCGTCTCAGTGATGCTTCCATCCTCTCTCTTTAGCCTTAAAACCTGTTCTTTTACCTTCAGTTTTCCTCTGATAAAGCTGTGGAAAAGCTTGGGATTTTCTTTAGCCTTCCTGGTGATGTCCCTCTCATAGTCTCTCTCTGCCTCTCTCCTTTTACTTAGGTAGTCATTTCTTGCTCTTTTGTAGGTTTGCCAGGCATTTATGTTTTTTCTCCTCCTATACCTTTTCCAGGATTTGTCTCTCCACTCCTTAGCTCTTTTACACCCATTATCGAACCATTTCTCTCTGGCATGAATTACACCTACTTTGGTGACAAGTATGCAGCAATCTACTATCTTCCCATATTTCTCACAAAAGATGTCATACATTTCTTGTACAGATTTGTTGTAAAATAAGGTTCTCCAGTCAATAACTGCAAAAAGCTCATTCATATTGATGTAATCTCCTTTCCGATAGTTCCTCCTCATGTCCTCAGTGCCTCTACTCTCAGGAAGAATATCTTCAATGATATACTCCATCAACAACACACAGTGGTCACTCTTTCCAATTGGTGGTTCATACTCAATTTCTTCAATATCCAACACATTATCTGTGAACACGAGATCAAGTAGTGATGGCTCATCCCCACCCCTAGCCCTTATTGGTTCCATTACATGTTGGTGTAGGAAATTCCCTTTTACGCAATCTAGGAATCTTGCCCCGAATGAGTCCTCACCACTGTGTGGGTCAAGATTTATCCAATCTATCTCTGTATGATTAAAGTCTCCCATAATCAAAATCCTACATTTTTTTCCCCGTGCCATGTTAACTACTGAGTTTATGACTTCAATAGTACCTATATGACTTTCCTCATAAACTTCAAGCCTATTTTGGTTCCTTGGTGGGTTGTATACAACAGTTATTATAATGCTCTCTGACCCAGTATTTATGCGAGCAACAAGAAATTCCTTGAACTCACTTTCTATAGCCAAGTTAATTTCTTCGACTTGAATCCTTTCACTTATGAGCAGTGCTATCCCTCCACCAGTCCTCTCAGATCTTTCAACCCTTAGTATTCTGAAACCCTTAGGAAAAACTGTGACACTGTTTATGTCCTCACTCAACTTAGTCTCTGTAATTGCTACTATATCTGCCTTATGTTGTGAATCCTATCTTTTAATTCTACTGCCTTACCAGCTAATCCGTCAGCATTTGTGTATAACAATCTTAATGAGGCCCCATCCCCTGATCTTCTGTCATTATCTTCTTTATCTCCCCTTTGTCTGGAAGAACTCTGTAATGAAAATTTGTCTTCTCTTCTTCATTTCTTTCATCATTTAACCTTCTTGCCTCTTGCAACAAGTTTTTGATCTTTCCCATCTCTTCCTGTGTTCTGTATTGTCTAATGAACACTTCTTTGAATTCTTGAAGGTCTTTTAGACTTTTTTTTCTCAACAATATTTCCCTACATGTTTCCCCTCTCTCAAAGGTTACTTTTGTTGGTCTCGGCTTTCCTTCCCTCGAATATTTACCTAGTTGGTGTATGTTTACAATATCCTCAGGACCACATACTACTCCAAGCTTTCTTATCAGGTCTACAACCCTAGCTTTATTTTCTTCAAGTCTCCCCTGCCATGTTGGCTCCTGGGATTCGCTTATGCCTGAGATTACCACTGTCTTCTCCTTATCAAGTGCCTGTCTGATGAGTGGGTTTGCCCTTTCCATCACAACGTCTTTCATTTTTTCGATTACTGTCTCCTTATAGTCAACTGTTTGGATGTTTTCCAGTGCCACCACCTTTACAGCCTCTTTTACTGCCACATTCCCCTTTAGTGCATCAGCAAAGGAAGTTTTCATGGCATCATTTTCCATATTCAGCTCCTGGAACTCTTTTCTGAACTGTTCAATGTTTTCCTTAATCTGGACATTCCAAGCAGCAATCTCGTCTCTCTCAGGAGAGAGCAGTGAACTAACATCTAATTCCTTTAGGTTGTCATTCAGCTGTTTGTTTTTATCTTCTTGTTTAGAAAGTCTAGATTCTAGTTGACTCTTTTCCCCTTCCAGCTTTTTTATTCTTTTTTCTAGTTCCTTTCTCTCCTGCCCTTGTGCTTTATTTGCTTCCTCCAAAGATCTTATTTGCTCTCTGAGTGTTTCATTCTCTTTCATTTCTCCATCCATATTCTGAATTTTATCATCAAGGCTTATAACCATTTCCTCTATATTCTTGATTTTCTGTTTGAGTCTCCTGATGGCTACCCCTCCTACCGACCCATGGAAGGGAGAGGTTTGGGACAGAGATGGCGTCATTTTTATGTTCTCCCTCTCACAGAATATAGAAAGAAGACGAGAAAGAGGAAAAAAAAAAAGAGAAAAACTTTTAATTAAGCTTCACACCGAATTTTTATATCTCCATATAAGTGCTATTTAGTGACTCAGTTTATCTCTTTTCTGGTAACACACATCTTAGCTTAAAAACTTGACCATGGTAATTTAAGGATAAAATGAAAAAGAAAAAAAATGCAACAAAACAAAAGTCAAACCTGAAGGAAAAATTCGAACCTGTGTCTGAGGTGGCACCCACCTGTTTCTGCTATATATTCTTCCTAACTGGTAAACTCACTTGCTAACCAAGGTATGTTATCACAAGATTAGACTTTACATTTAACTCAATATAAAAAAAAAAGGGACAGCTGTACTACTTGGCAACTTAACTCAGTACTGTTGACAGGTGGATATTTTTTTTTTTTTTTTTTTTTTACTTATTCAATTTTTCGTGTATCAAACTAACTAACAAGTTAATATAAATGGGAAGGATACTGATTTTAACAATATATGGAACCACAGGATCAGGTAAACGGTTTAAGAGCTTTCAACAGTTTACACAAAAAATTAGGTAATGTGATTACCTAATTGTGTTTACGGGAAAGAGCCCAAAGCTCGTATCTTCCCGTCTCCTTATCGCTTCCATTTTATACTTAGTGATACTTATCATACCTGTCCTTAAAACTATGGATTGAGATAGCATTAACTACCTCCTCGCTTAGCCAATTCCAATTATCAACTACTCTTACACTGAAAAAGTATTTCCTTACATCCTGCAAAGAAGTTTTCTTACGAAGCTTCAAACTATGACCTCTAGTTCTAGAGCCAGCCATATCAAAATATCCATCCCTATCCACTCTATCATAACCATGAAGGAATTTAAAGACTGTCACCATATCCCCCCTCACTCTTCTAGCTTCGAGTGATGGTAAGTCTAATTCCCTCAGCCTCTCATCATAACTGAGATTGCGTATTTCTGGCACCAGTTTCGTGGCATGTCTTTGAACTTTTTCAAGCTTAGCTATGTGCTTTTTCATGTGCGGATTCCAAAAGGGGGCTGCATATTCGAGTTTTGGCCTCACATAGGTTACATAAATATTTCTGAACATTTCCTTGTCCATGTGCCTGAAGGCTACCCTTACATTTGATAAGAATGCATATGCTGCCCTTACTATGCCATTTATATGTATTTCTGGAGACAAATCTGCCAGTATGTTTACTCCTAGATCTCTCTCATTTTCTGTCTCTTGAAGTTGTACTCCAGCCACCGAGTAGTCAAGCTTGGGCCTTCTTGCACTTGTACCCATTCTCATTACCTTACATTTTGAAGTATTGAATTTCAATAGCCACTTTTCTGACCACTCATGCAGATTATTTAGATCCTCCTGAAGTTCTCTACCATTGTTCTCGTTTTTTACTTTCTTCACAATCTTTGCATCATCTGCAAACATATTCATGAATGAATTTACAGACTCTGGTGGTCATTTACATATACAAGGAACAAAAGTGGCCCTAAAACTGAACCCTGTGGAACTCCACTACTAACTCTTCTCCATTCAGACACTGAGTGTCTTACTCTAACTCTCTGTTCCCTTCCTTCTAAGTAAGTTTTTATCCATTCCAAAACATTTCCACCTATTCTAGCCATTGATTGCAGCTTCCTAATAAGTCTCCTATGTGGAACAGTGTCAAACGCTTTCTGGAAATCTAGGAATATGCAATCTGCCCAGCCCTCTCTTTCCTGTAAGATTTGGCTTACCTCATCATAAAATTCTAATAAGTTTGTTACTGTTGATCTACCTTCTCTGAAGCCATGTTGCCTTACTGACAAAAAGTTGATGGAATCCAAGTGATGAGAGATATGTTTCCGTAGTAGTTTCTCCATAACTTTGCAAACTATGCTGGTCAAAGAAACTGGTCTATAGTTCAGAGCCGTATCCCTCCTTCCCTTTTTGAAGATAGGTATCACATTTGCTTGTTTCCAGCATCTTGGAATCTCCCCCGACTCCAGTGACTCCTTAAATATGATACTTAGTGCCACTGATATTGTGTTTGCGCATTTTTTAAGCACATGATGGGATATGTCATCGGGACCTGTAGCTTTATGAACATCTAAATCCATCAGCGCTTTGCATACCTCTGTGGCTGTAAGGTTGATGTTCTCTAATACCGGCCCTTGAGCTTCTATCACTGCAATCTGAGGGGCTGGGGTATTTTCTACTGTAAATACTGACTGAAACTCCTTGTTCAATTCTTTGCAGATCTCTTCATCCGTCTCAGTGATGCTTCCATCCTCTCTCTTTAGCCTTAAAACCTGTTCTTTTACCTTCAGTTTTCCTCTGATAAAGCTGTGGAAAAGCTTGGGATTTTCTTTAGCCTTCCTGGTGATGTCCCTCTCATAGTCTCTCTCTGCCTCTCTCCTTTTACTTAGGTAGTCATTTCTTAATCATTTGTAGGTTTGCCAGGCATTTATGTTTTTTCTCCTCCTATACCTTTTCCAGGATTTGTCTCTCCTCTTCTTAGCTCTTTTACACCCATTATCGAACCATTTCTCTCTGGCATGAATTACACCTACTTTGGTGACAGGTATGCAGCAATCTACTATCTTCCCATATTTCTCACAAAAGATGTCATACATTTCTTGTACAGATTTGTTGTAAAATAAGGTTCTCCAGTCAATAACTGCAAAAAGTTCATTCATTTTGATGTAATCGCCTTTCCGATAGTTCCTCCTCATGTCCTCAGTGCCTCTACTCTCAGGAAGAATATCTTCAATGATATACTCCATCAACAACACACAGTGGTCACTCTTTCCAATTGGTGGTTCATACTCAATTTCTTCAATATCCAACACATTATCTGTGAACACTAGATCAAGTAGTGATGGCTCATCCCCACCCCTGGCCCTTGTTGGTTCCATTACATGTTGGTGTAGGAAATTCCCTTGTACGCAATCTAGGAATCTTGCCCCGAATGAGTCCTCACCACTGTGTGGGTCAAGATTTATCCAATCTATCTCTTTATGATTAAAGTCTCCCATAATCAAAATCCTACATTTTTTTTCCCGTGCCATGTTAACTACTGAGTTTATGACTTCAATAGTACCTATATGACTTTCCTCATAAACTTCAAGCCTATTTTGGTTCCTTGGTGGGTTGTATACAACAGTTATTATAATGCTCTCTGACCCAGTATTTATGCGAGCAACAAGAAATTCCTTGAACTCACTTTCTATAGCCAAGTTTATTTCTTCGACTTGAATCCTTGCACTTATGAGCAGTGCTATCCCTCCACCAGTCCTCTCAGATCTTTCAACCCTTAGTATTCTGAAACCCTTAGGGAAAACTGTGACACTGTTTATGTCCTCACTCAACTTAGTCTCTGTAATTGCTACTATATCTGCCTTACTGTTGTGAATCCTATCATTTAATTCTACTGCCTTACCAGCTAATCCGTCAGCATTTGTGTATAACAATCTTAATGAGGCCCCATCCCCTGATCTTCTGTCATTATCTTCTTTATCTCCCCTTTGTCTGGAAGAACTCTGTAATGAAAATTTGTCTTCTCTTCTTCATTTCTTTCATCATTTAACCTTCTTGCCTCTTGCAACAAGTTTTTGATCTTTCCCATCTCTTCCTGTGTTCTGTATTGTCTAATGAACACTTCTTTGAATTCTTGAAGGTCTTTTAGACTTTTTTTTCTCAACAATATTTCCCTACATGTTTCCCCTCTCTCAAAGGTTACTTTTGTTGGTCTCGGCTTTCCTTCCCTCGAATATTTACCTAGTTGGTGTATGTTTACAATATCCTCAGGACCACATACTACTCCAAGCTTTCTTATCAGGTCTACAACCCTAGCTTTATTTTCTTCAAGTCTCCCCTGCCATGTTGGCTCCTGGGACTCGCTTATGCCTGAGATTACCACTGTCTTCTTATCAAGTGCCTGTCTGATGAGTGGGTTTGCCCTTTCCATCACAACGTCTTTCATTTTTTCGATTACTGTCTCTTTATAGTCAACTGTTTGTATGTTTTCCAGTGCCACCACCTTTACAGCCTCTTTTACTGCCACATTCCCCTTTAGTGCATCAGCAAAGGAAGTTTTCATGGCATCATTTTCCATATTCAGCTCCTGGAACTCTTTTTTGAACTGTTCAATGTTTTCCTTAATCTGGACATTCCAAGCAGCAATATCGTCTCTCTCAGAAGAGAGCAGTGAACTAACATCTAATTCCTTTAGGTTGTCATTCAGCTGTTTGTTTTTATCTTCTTGTTTAGAAAGTCTAGATTCTAGTTGACTCTTTTCCCCTTCCTGCTTTTTTATTCTTTTTTCTAGTTCCTTTCTCTCCTGCCCTTGTGCTTTATTTGCTTCCTCCAAAGATCTTATTTGCTCTCTGAGTGTTTCATTCTCTTTCATTTCTCCATCCATATTCTGAATTTTATCATCAAGGCTTATAACCATTTCCTCTATATTCTTGATTTTCTGTTTGAGTCTCCTGATGGCTACCCCTCCTACCGACCCATGGAAGGGAGAGGTTTGGGACAGAGATGGCGTCATTTTTATGTTCTCCCTCTCACAGAATATAGAAAGAAGACGAGAAAGAGGAAAAAAAAAAGAGAAAAACTTTTAATTAAGCTTCACACCGAATTTTTATATCTCCATATAAGTGCTATTTAGTGACTCAGTTTATCTCTTTTCTGGTAACACACATCTTAACTTAAAAACTTGACCATGGTAATTTAAGGATAAAATGAAAAAGAAAAAAAATGCAACAAAACAAAAGTCAAACCTGAAGGAAAAATTCGAACCTGTGTCTGAGGTGGCACCCACCTGTTTCTGCTATATATTCTTCCTAACTGGTAAACTCACTTGCTAACCAAGGTATGTTATCACAAGATTAGACTTTACATTTAACTCAATATAAAAAAAAAAGGGACAGCTGTACTACTTGGCAACTTAACTCAGTACTGTTGACAGGTGGATATTTTTTTTTTTTTTTTTTTTTTACTTATTCAATTTTTCGTGTATCAAACTAACTAACAAGTTAATATAAATGGGAAGGATACTGATTTTAACAATATATGGAACCACAGGATCAGGTAAACGGTTTAAGAGCTTTCAACAGTTTACACAAAAAATTAGGTAATGTGATGTGATGGCTTCACCTCTGGCAACTCTTTTTCTTCAAAAATTTCCTTCAAGGCAGAACTGGACGGCAGCTTCTCTCTCCCCTCACGAAAAATGTTCTCAATTATTTTTCCTTTAATATTTTGGACAGTCTCGTCATACAACAAATATAAGTTTTGTACTCACAATACTCTGCAGGATTTCAGATTTAGGGAAATTATGGTAAAGTTTTCCACTAAGCACTTAGTCACTCGAAACAATTAAAAATTTAAGAGGAGCAGTTCCGTGTGTCACTGAACGTGCGGTGTGTGTGCATGTGTGATGGCTGTGTGTGTGAATGTGTACTTACCTAATTGTACTTACCTAATTGTGTTTACGGGAAAGAGCCCAAAGCTCGTATCTTCTCGTCTCCTGATCGCTTCCATTTTATACTTAGTGATACTTATCATACCTGTCCTTAAAACTATGGATTGAGATAGCATTAACTACCT
This sequence comes from Halocaridina rubra, assembly GCA_037179515.1. Classification (NCBI taxonomy): domain Eukaryota; kingdom Metazoa; phylum Arthropoda; class Malacostraca; order Decapoda; family Atyidae; genus Halocaridina; species Halocaridina rubra. The sequence continues at coordinate 34,951 of JAXCGZ010005897.1, read as the reverse complement.
ACTCGCTTAGCCAATTCCAATTATCAACTACTCTTACACTGAAAAAGTATTTCCTTACATCCTGCAAAGAAGTTTTCTTACGAAGCTTCAAACTATGACCTCTAGTTCTAGAGCCTGCCATATCAAAATATCGATCCTTATCCACTCTATCATAACCATGAAGGAATTTAAAGAATCACCATATCCCCCCTCAATCTTCTAGCTTCGAGTGATGGTAAGTCTAATTCCCTCACCTCTCATCATAACTGAGATTGCGTATTTCTGGCACCAGTTTCGTGGCATGTCTTTGAACTTTTTCAAGCTTAGCTATGCGCTTTTTCAAGTGCGGATTCCAAAAGGGGGCTGCATATTCGAGCTTTGGCCTCACATAGGTTACATAATTATTTCTGAACATTTCCTTGTCCATGTGCCTGAAGACTACCCTTACATTTGATAAGAATGCATATGCTGCCCTTACTATGCCATTTATATGTATTTCTGGAGACAACTCTGCCAGTATATTTACTCCTAGATCTCTCTCATTTTCTGTTTCTTGAAGTTGTACTCCAGCCACAGAGTAGTCAATATTGGGCCTTCTTGCACTTGTACCCATTCTCATTACCTTACATTTTGAAGTATTGAATTTCATTAGCCACTTCTCTGACCTCTCGTGCAGACTATTTAGATCTTCCTGAAGTTCTCTACCATTGTTCTCGTTTCTTACTTTCTTCACAATCTTTGCATCATCTGCAAACATATTCATGAATGAATGTACTTACCTAATTTACCTAATTGTACTTACCTAATAGTGTTTACGGGAAAGAGCTCAAAGCTCGTATCTTCCCGTCTCCTGATCGGTTCCATTTTATACTTAGTGATACTTATCATACCTGTCCTTAAAACTATGGATTGAGATAGCATTAACTACCTCCTCGCTTAGCCAATTCCAGTTATGAACTACTCTTACACTGAAAAAGTATTTCCTTACATCCTGCGAAGAAGTTTTCTTACGAAGCTTCAAACTATGACCTCTAGTTCTAGAGCCAGCCATATCAAAATATCCATCCCTATCCACTCTATCATAACCATGAAGGAATTTAAAGACTGTCACCATATCCCCCCCTCACTCTTCTAGCTTCGAGTGATGGTAAGTCTAATTCCCTCAGCCTCTCATCATAACTGAGATTGCGTATTTCTGGCACCAGTTTCGTGGCATGTCTTTAAACTTTTTCAAGCTTAGCTATGTGCTTTTTCAAGTGCGGATTCCAAAAGGGGGCTGCATATTCGAGTTTTGGCCTCACATAGGTTACATAAATATTTCTGAACATTTCCTTGTCCATGTGCCTGAAGGCTACCCTTACATTTGATAAGAATGCATATGCTGCCCTTACTATGCCATTTATATGTATTTCTGGAGACAAATCTGCCAGTATGTTTACTCCTAGATCTCTCTCTTTTTCTGTCTCTTGAAGTTGTACTCCAGCCACCGAGTAGTCAAGCTTGGGCCTTCTTGCACTTGTACCCATTCTCATTACCTTACATTTTGAAGTATTGAATTTCATTAGCCACTTTTCTGACCACTCATGCAGATTATTTAGATCCTCCTGAAGTTCTCTACCATTGTTCTCGTTTTTTACTTTCTTCACAATCTTTGCATCATCTGCAAACATATTCATGAATGAATTTACAGACTCTGGTGGTCATTTACATATACAAGGAACAAAAGTGGCCCTAAAACTGAACCCTGTGGAACTCCACTACTAACTCTTCTCCATTCAGACACTGAGTGTCTTACTCTAACCCTCTGTTCCCTTCCTTCTAAGTAAGTTTTTATCCATTCCAAAACATTTCCACCTATTCTAGCCATTGATTGCAGCTTCCTAATAAGTCTCCCATGTGGAACAGTGTCAAACGCTTTCTGGAAGTCTAGGAATATGCAATCTGCCCAGCCCTCTCTTTCCTGTAAGATTTGGCTTACCTCATCATAAAATTCTAATAAGTTTGTTACTGTTGATCTACCTTCTCTGAAGCCATGTTGCCTCACTGACAAAAAGTTGAAGGATTCCAAGTGAAGAGAGATATGTTTCCTTAGTAGTTTCTCCATAACTTTGCAAACTATGCTGGTCAAGGAAACTGGTCTATAGTTCAGAGCCGTATCCCTCCTTCCCTTTTTGAAGATAGGTATCACATTTGCTTGTTTCCAGCATCTTGGAATCTCCCCCGACTCCAGTGACTCCTTAAATATGATACTTAGTGCCACTGATATTGTGTTTGCGCATTTTTTAAGCACATGAGGGGATATGTCATCGGGACCTGTAGCTTTATGAACATCTAAATCCATCAGCGCTTTGCATACCTCTGTGGCTGTAAGGTTGATGTTCTCTAATACCGGCCCTTGAGCTTCTATCACTGCAATCTGAGGGGGTGGGGTATTTTCTACTGTAAATACTGACTGAAACTCCTTGTTCAATTTTTTGCAGATCTCTTCATCCGTCTCAGTGATGCTTCCATCCTCTCTCTTTAGCCTTAAAACCTGTTCTTTTACCTTCAGTTTTCCTCTGATAAAGCTGTGGAAAAGCTTGGGATTTTCTTTAGCCTTCCTGGTGATGTCCCTCTCATAGTCTCTCTCTGCCTCTCTCCTTTTACTTAGGTAGTCATTTCTTGCTCTTTTGTAGGTTTGCCAGGCATTTATGTTTTTTCTCCTCCTATACCTTTTCCAGCATTTGTCTCTCCACTCCTTAGCTCTTTTACACCCATTATCGAACCATTTCTCTCTGGCATGAATTACACCTACTTTGGTGACAGGTATGCAGCAATCTACTATCTTCCCATATTTCTCACAAAAGATGTCATACATTTCTTGTACAGATTTATTGTAAAATAAGGTTCTCCAGTCAATAACTGCAAAAAGTTCATTCATTTTGATGTAATCTCCTTTCCGATAGTTCCTCCTCATATCCTCAGTGCCTCTACTCTCAGGAAGAATATCTTCAATGATATACTCCATCAACAACACACAGTGGTCACTCTTTCCAATTGGTGGTTCATACTCAATTTTTTCAATATCCAACACATTATCTGTGAACATTAGATCAAGTAGTGATGGCTCATCCCCACCCCTGGCCCTTGTTGGTTCCATTACATGTTGGTGTAGGAAATTCCCTTGTACGCAATCTAGGAATCTTGCCCCGAATGAGTCCTCACCACTGTGTGGGTCAAGATTTATCCAATCTATCTCTTTATGATAAGTCTCCCATAATCAAAATCCTACATTTTTTTCCCGTGCCATGTTAACAACTGAGTTTATGACTTCAATAGTACCTATATGACTTTCCTCATAAACTTCAAGCCTATTTTGGTTCCTTGGTGGGTTGTATACAACAGTTATTATAATGTTCTCTGACCCAGTATTTATGCGAGCAACAAGAAATTCCTTGAACTCACTTTCTATAGCCAAGTTTATTTCTTCGACTTGAATCCTTTCACTTATGAGCAGTGCTATCCCTCCACCAGTCCTCTCAGATCTTTCAACCCTTAGTATTCTGAAACCCTTAGGAAAAACTGTGACACTGTTTATGTCCTCACTCAACTTAGTCTCTGTAATTGCTACTATATCTGCCTTACTGTTGTGAATCCTATCTTTTAATTCTACTGCCTTACCAGCTAATCCATCAGCATTTGTGTATAACAATCTTAATGAGGCCCCATCCCCTGATCTTCTGTCATTATCTTCTTTATCTCCCCTTTGTCTGGAAGAACTCTGTAATGAAAATTTGTCTTCTCTTCTTCATTTCTTTCATCATTTAACCTTCTTGCCTCTTGCAACAAGTTTTTGACCTTTCCCATCTCTTCCTGTGTTCTGTATTGTCTAATGAACACTTCTTTGAATTCTTGAAGGTCTTTTAGACTTTTTTTTCTCAACAATATTTCCCTACATGTTTCCCCTCTCTCAAAGGTTACTTTTGTTGGTCTCGGCTTTCCTTCCCTCGAATATTTACCTAGTTGGTGTATGTTTACAATATCCTCAGGACCACATACTACTCCAAGCTTTCTTATCAGGTCTACAACCCTAGCTTTATTTTCTTCAAGTCTCCCCTGCCATGTTGGCTCCTGGGATTCGCTTATGCCTGAGATTACCACTGTCTTCTCCTTATCAAGTGCCTGTCTGATGAGTGGGTTTGCCCTTTCCATCACAACGTCTTTCATTTTTTCGATTACTGTCTCTTTATAGTCAACTGTTTGGATGTTTTCCAGTGCCACCACCTTTACAGCCTCTTTTACTGCCACATTCCCCTTTAGTGCATCAGCAAAGGAAGTTTTCATGGCATCATTTTCCATATTCAGCTCCTGGAACTCTTTTCTGAACTGTTCAGTGTTTTCCTTAATCTGGACATTCCAAGCAGCAATCTCGTCTCTCTCAGGAGAGAGCAGTGAACTAACATCTAATTCCTTTAGGTTGTCATTCAGCTGTTTGTTTTTATCTTCTTGTTTAGAAAGTCTAGATTCTAGTTGACTCTTTTCCACTTCCAGCTTTTTTATTCTTTTTTCTAGTTCCTTTCTCTCCTGCCCTTGTGCTTTATTTGCTTCCTCCAAAGATCTTATTTGCTCTCTGAGTGTTTCATTCTCTTTCATTTCTCCATCCATATTCTGAATTTTATCATCAAGGCTTATAACCATTTCCTCTATATTCTTGATTTTCTGTTTGAGTCTCCTGATGGCTACCCCTCCTACCGACCCATGGATGGGAGAGGTTTGGGACAGAGATGGCGTCATTTTTATGTTCTCCCTCTCACAGAATATAGAAAGAAGACGAGAAAGAGGAAAAAAAAAGAGAGAAAAACTTTTAATTAAGTTTCACACCGAATTTTTATATCTCCATATAAGTGCTATTTAGTGACTCAGTTTATCTCTTTTCTGGTAACACACATCTTAACTTAAAAACTTGACCATGGTAATTTAAGGATAAAAAGAAAAAGAAAAAAAATGCAACGAAACAAAAGTCAAAACTGAAGGAAAAATTCGAACCTGTGTCTGAGGTGGCACCCACCTGTTTCTGCTATATATTTTTCCTAACTGATAAACTCACTTGCTAACCAAGGTATGTTATCACAAGATTAGACTTTACATTTAACTCAATATATATACAAAATAAAAACAAAATAGTAAAAGAGAAAGCTAAAAGAAAAGCAAAAAAAAAAAAAAAATTGAAGAAAATAAGACAGCTGTACTACTTGGCAACTTAACTCAGTACTGTTGACAGGTGGATATTTTTTTATTTTTTTTTTTTACTTATTCAATTTTTCGTGTATCAAACTAACTAACAAGTTAATATAAATGGGAAGGATACTGATTTTAACAATATATGGAACCACAGGATCAGGTAAATGGCTTAAGAGCTTTCCCCAGTTTACACAAAAAATTAGGTAATGTGATGTGATGGCTTCACCTCTGGCAACTCTTCAAAATTTCCTTCAAGGCAGAACTGGACGGCAGCTTCTCTCTCCCCTCACGAAAAATGTTCTCAATTTTCTTTCCTTTAATATTTTGGACAGTCTCGTCATACAACAAATATAAGTTTTGTACTCACAATACTCTGCAGGATTTCAGATTTAGGGAAATTATGGTAAAGTTTTCCACTAAGCACTTAGTCACTCGAAACAATTAAAAATTTAAGAGGAGCAGTTCCGTGGTTTCACTGAACACGCGGTGTGTGTGCATGTGTGATGGCTGTGTGTGTGAATGTGTACTTACCTAATTGTACTTACCTAATTGTGTTTACGGGAAAGAGCCCAAAGCTCGTATCTTCCCGTCTCCTGATCGCTTCCATTTTATACTTAGTGATACTTATCATACCTGTCCTTAAAACTATGGATTGAGATAGCATTAACTACCTCCTCGCTTAGCCAATTCCAATTATCAACTACTCTTACACTGAAAAAGTATTTCCTTACATCCTGCAAAGAAGTTTTCTTACGAAGCTTCAAACTATGACCTCTAGTTCCAGAGCCTGCCATATCAAAATATCGATCCTTATCCACTCTATCATAACCATGAAGGAATTTAAAGAATCACCATATCCCCCCTCAATCTTCTAGCTTCGAGTGATGGTAAGTCTAATTCCCTCACCTCTCATCATAACTGAGATTGCGTATTTCTGGCACCAGTTTCGTGGCATGTCTTTGAACTTTTTCAAGCTTAGCTATGTGCTTTTTCAAGTGCGGATTCCAAAAGGGGGCTGCATATTCGAGCTTTGGCCTCACATAGGTTACATAATTATTTCTGAACATTTCCTTGTCCATGTGCCTGAAGGCTACCCTTACATTTGATAAGAATGCATATGCTGCCCTTACTATGCCATTTATATGTATTTCTGGAGACAACTCTGCCAGTATGTTTACTCCTAGATCTCTCTCATTTTCTGTTTCTTGAAGTTGTACTCCAGCCACAGAGTAGTCAAGCTTGGGCCTTCTTGCACTTGTACCCATTCTCATTACCTTACATTTTGAAGTATTGAATTTCATTAGCCACTTCTCTGACCTCTCGTGCAGACTATTTAGATCTTCCTGAAGTTCTCTACCATTGTTCTCGTTTCTTACTTTCTTCACAATCTTTGCATCATCTGCAAACATATTCATGAATGAATGTACTTACCTAATTTACCTAATTGTACTTACCTAATAGTGTTTACGGGAAAGAGCTCAAAGCTCGTATCTTCCCGTCTCCTGATCGGTTCCATTTTATACTTAGTGATACTTATCATACCTGTCCTTAAAACTATGGATTGAGATAGCATTAACTAATTGTACGTGTGTGTGTGTGTGTGTGTGTGTGTGTGTGAGAATGTGTACTTACCTAATTGTGTTTACGGAAAAGAGCCCAAAGCTCGTATCTTCCTGTCTCCTGATCGCTTCCATTTTATACTTAGTGATACTTATCATACCTGTCCATAAAACTATGGATTGAGATAGCATTAACTACCTCCTCGCTTAGCCAATTCCAATTATCAACTACTCTTACACTGAAAAAGTATTTCCTTACATCCTGCAAAGAAGTTTTCTTACGAAGCTTCAAACTATGACCTCTAGTTCTAGAGCCTGCCATATCAAAATATCGATCCTTATCCACTCTATCATAACCATGAAGGAATTTAAAGAATCACCATATCCCCCTCAATCTTCTAGCTTCGAGTGATGGTAAGTCTAATTCCCTCACCTCTCATCATAACTGAGATTGCGTATTTCTGGCACCAGTTTCGTGGCATGTCTTTGAACTTTTTCAAGCTTAGCTATGTGCTTTTTCAAGTGCGGATTCCAAAAGGGGGCTGCATATTCGAGCTTTGGCCTCACATAGGTTACATAATTATTTCTGAACATTTCCTTGTCCATGTGCCTGAAGGCTACCCTTACATTTGATAAGAATGCATATGCTGCCCTTACTATGCCATTTATATGTATTTCTGGAGACAACTCTGCCAGTATGTTTACTCCTAGATCTCTCTCATTTTCTGTCTCTTGAAGTTGTACTGCAGCCACAGAGTAGTCAAGCTTGGGCCTTCTTGCACTTGTACCCATTCTCATTACCTTACATTTTGAAGTATTGAATTTCATTAGCCACTTCTCTGACCTCTCGTGCAGACTATTTAGATCTTCCTGAAGTTCTCTACCATTGTTCTCGTTTCTTACTTTTTTCACAATCTTTGCATCATCTGCAAACATATTCATGAATGAATGTACTTACCTAATTTACCTAATTGTACTTACCTAATAGTGTTTACGGGAAAGAGCTCAAAGCTCGTATCTTCCCGTCTCCTGATCGGTTCCATTTTATACTTAGTGATACTTATCATACCTGTCCTTAAAACTATGGATTGAGATAGCATTAACTACCTCCTCGCTTAGCCAATTCCAGTTATCAACTACTCTTACACTGAAAAAGTATTTCCTTACATCCTGCGAAGAAGTTTTCTTACGAAGCTTCAAACTATGATCTCTAGTTCTAGAGCCAGCCATATCAAAATATCGATCATTATCCACTCTATCATAACCATGAAGGAATTTAAAGACTGTCACCATATCCCCCCTCACTCTTCTAGCTTCGAGTGATGGTAAGTCTAATTCCCTCAGCCTCTCATCATAACTGAGATTGCGTATTTCTGGCACCAGTTTCGTGGCATGTCTTTAAACTTTTTCAAGCTTAGCTATGTGCTTTTTCAAGTGCGGATTCCAAAAGGGGGCTGCATATTCGAGTTTTGGCCTCACATAGGTTACATAAATATTTCTGAACATTTCCTTGTCCATGTGCCTGAAGGCTACCCTTACATTTGATAAGAATGCATATGCTGCCCTTACTATGCCATTTATATGTATTTCTGGAGACAAATCTGCCAGTATGTTTACTCCTAGATCTCTCTCATTTTCTGTCTCTTGAAGTTGTACTCCAGCCACCGAGTAGTCAAGCTTGGGCCTTCTTGCACTTGTACCCATTCTCATTACCTTACATTTTGAAGTATTGAATTTCATTAGCCACTTTTCTGACCACTCATGCAGATTATTTAGATCCTCCTGAAGTTCTCTACCATTGTTCTCGTTTTTTACTTTCTTCACAATCTTTGCATCATCTGCAAACATATTCATGAATGAATTTACAGACTCTGGTAGGTCATTTACATATACAAGGAACAAAAGTGGCCCTAAAACTGAACCCTGTGGAACTCCACTACTAACTCTTCTCCATTCAGACACTGAGTGTCTTACTCTAACCCTCTGTTCCCTTCCTTCTAAGTAAGTTTTTATCCATTCCAAAACATTTCCACCTATTCTAGCCATTGATTGCAGCTTCCTAATAAGTCTCCCATGAGGAACAGTGTCAAACGCTTTCTGGAAGTCTAGGAATATGCAATCTGCCCAGCCCTCTCTTTCCTGTAAGATTTGGCTTACCTCATCATAAAATTCTAATAAGTTTGTTACTGTTGATCTACCTTCTCTGAAGCCATGTTGCCTCACTGACAAAAAGTTGAAGGATTTCAAGTGAAGAGAGATATGTTTCCTTAGTAGTTTCTCCATAACTTTGCAAACTATGCTGGTCAAGGAAACTGGTCTATAGTTCAGAGCCGTATCCCTCCTTCCCTTTTTGAAGATAGGTATCACATTTGCTTGTTTCCAGCATCTTGGAATCTCCCCCGACTCCAGTGACTCCTTAAATATGATACTTAGTGCCACTGATATTGTGCTTGGGCATTTTTTAAGCACATGATGGGATATGTCATCGGGACCTGTAGCTTTATGAACATCTAAATCCATCAGCGCTTTGCATACCTCTGTGGCTGTAAGGTTGATGCTCTCTAATACCGGCCCTTGAGCTTCTATCACTGCAATCTGAGGGGCTGGGGTATTTTCTACTGTAAATACTGACTGAAACTCCTTGTTCAATTCTTTGCAGATCTCTTCATCCGTCTCAGTGATGCTTCCATCCTCTCTCTTTAGCCTTAAAACCTGTTCTTTTACCTTCAGTTTTCCTCTGATAAAGCTGTGGAAAAGCTTGGGATTTTCTTTAGCCTTCCTGGTGATGTCCCTCTCATAGTCTCTCTCTGCCTCTCTCCTTTTACTTAGGTAGTCATTTCTTGCTCTTTTGTAGGTTTGCCAGGCATTTATGTTTTTTCTCCTCCTATACCTTTTCCAGCATTTGTCTCTCCACTCCTTAGCTCTTTTACACCCATTATCGAACCATTTCTCTCTGGCATGAATTACACCTACTTTGGTGACAGGTATGCAGCAATCTACTATCTTCCCATATTTCTCACAAAAGATGTCATACATTTCTTGTACAGATTTGTTGTAAAATAAGGTTCTCCAGTCAATAACTGCAAAAAGCTCATTCATTTTGATGTAATCTCCTTTCCGATAGTTCCTCCTCATGTCCTCAGTGCCTCTACTCTCAGGAAGAATATCTTCAATGATATACTCCATCAACAACACACAGTGGTCACTCTTTCCAATTGGTGGTTCATACTCAATTTCTTCAATATCCAACACATTATCTGTGAACACGAGATCAAGTAGTGATGGCTCATCCCCACCCCTAGCCCTTATTGGTTCCATTACATGTTGGTGTAGGAAATTCCCTTTTACGCAATCTAGGAATCTTGCCCCGAATGAGTCCTCACCACTGTGTGGGTCAAGATTTATCCAATCTATCTCTGTATGATTAAAGTCTCCCATAATCAAAATCCTACATTTTTTTCCCCGTGCCATGTTAACAACTGAGTTTATGACTTCAATAGTACCTATATGACTTTCCTCATAAACTTCAAGCCTATTTTGGTTCCTTGGTGGGTTGTATACAACAGTTATTATAATGCTCTCTGACCCAGTATTTATGCGAGCAACAAGAAATTCCTTGAACTCACTTTCTATAGCCAAGTTAATTTCTTCGACTTGAATCCTTTCACTTATGAGCAGTGCTATCCCTCCACCAGTCCTCTCAGATCTTTCAACCCTTAGTATTCTGAAACCCTTAGGAAAAACTGTGACACTGTTTATGTCCTCACTCAACTTAGTCTCTGTAATTGCTACTATATCTGCCTTACTGTTGTGAATCCTATCTTTTAATTCTACTGCCTTACCAGCTAATCCATCAGCATTTGTGTATAACAATCTTAATGAGGCCCCATCCCCTGATCTTCTGTCATTATCTTCTTTATCTCCCCTTTGTCTGGAAGAACTCTGTAATGAAAATTTGTCTTCTCTTCTTCATTTCTTTCATCATTTAACCTTCTTGCCTCTTGCAACAAGTTTTTGATCTTTCCCATCTCTTCCTGTGTTCTGTATTGTCTAATGAACACTTCTTTGAATTCTTGAAGGTCTTTTAGACTTTTTTTTCTCAACAATATTTCCCTACATGTTTCCCCTCTCTCAAAGGTTACTTTTGTTGGTCTCGGCTTTCCTTCCCTCGAATATTTACCTAGTTGGTGTATGTTTACAATATCCTCAGGACCACATACTACTCCAAGCTTTCTTATCAGGTCTACAACCCTAGCTTTATTTTCTTCAAGTCTACCCTGCCATGTTGGCTCCTGGGATTCGCTTATGCCTGAGATTACCACTGTCTTCTCCTTATCAAGTGCCTGTCTGATGAGTGGGTTTGCCCTTTCCATCACAACGTCTTTCATTTTTTCGATTACTGTCTCTTTATAGTCAACTGTTTGGATGTTTTCCAGTGCCACCACCTTTACAGCCTCTTTTACTGCCACATTCCCCTTTAGTGCATCAGCAAAGGAAGTTTTCATGGCATCATTTTCCATATTCAGCTCCTGGAACTCTTTTCTGAACTGTTCAATGTTTTCCTTAATCTGGACATTCCAAGCAGCAATCTCGTCTCTCTCAGGAGAGAGCAGTGAACTAACATCTAATTCCTTTAGGTTGTCATTCAGCTGTTTGTTTTTATCTTCTTGTTTAGAAAGTCTAGATTCTAGTTGACTCTTTTCCCCTTCCTGCTTTTTTATTCTTTTTTCTAGTTCCTTTCTCTCCTGCCCTTGTGCTTTATTTGCTTCCTCCAAAGATCTTATTTGCTCTCTGAGTGTTTCATTCTCTTTCATTTCTCCATCCATATTCTGAATTTTATCATCAAGGCTTATAATCATTTCCTCTAAATTCTTGATTTTCAGTTTGAGTCTCCTGATGGCTACCCCTCCTACCGACCCATGGAAAGGAGAGGTTTGGGACAGAGATGGCGTCATTTTTATGTTCTCCCTCTCACAGAATATAGAAAGAAGACGAGAAAGAGGAAAAAAAAAAGAGAAAAACTTTTAATTAAGCTTCACACCGAATTTTTATATCTCCATATAAGTGCTATTTAGTGACTCAGTTTATCTCTTTTCTGGTAACACACATCTTAACTTAAAAACTTGACCATGGTAATTTAAGGATAAAAAGAAAAAGAAAAAAATGCAACAAAACAAAAGTCAAACCTGAAGGAAAAATTCGAACCTGTGTCTGAGGTGGCACCCACCTGTTTCTGCTATATATTCTTCCTAACTGGTAATCTCACTTGCTAACCAAGGTATGTTATCACAAGATTAGACTTTACATTTAACTCAATTTAAAAAAAAAAAAAAGGGACAGCTGTACTACTTGGCAACTTAAATCAGTACTGTTGACATGTGGATATTTTTTTTTTTTTTTTTTACTTATTCAATTTTTCGTGTATCAAACTAACTAACAAGTTAATATAAATGGGAAGGATGCTGATTTTAACAATATATGGAACCACAGGATCAGGTAAATGGCTTAAGAGCTTTCCCCAGTTTACACAAAAAAATAGGTAATGTGATGTGATGGCTTCATCTCTGGCAACTCTTCAAAATTTCCTTCAAGGCAGAACTGGACGGCAGCTTCTCTCTCCCCTCACGAAAAATGTTCTCAATTTTTTTTCCTTTAATATTTTGGACAGTCTCGTCATACAACAAATATAAGTTTTGTACTCACAATACTCTGCAGGATTTCAGATTTAGGGAAATTATGGTAAAGTTTTCCACTAAGCACTTAGTCACTCGAAACAATTAAAAATTTAAGAGGAGCAGTTCCGTGTGTCACTGAACGCGCGGTGTGTGTGCATGTGTGATGGCTGTGTGTGTGAATGTGTACTTACCTAATTGTACTTACCTAATTGTGTTTACGGGAAAGAGCCCAAAGCTCGTATCTTCCCATCTCCTGATCGCTTCCATTTTATACTTAGTGATACTTATCATACCTGTCCTTAAAACTATGGATTGAGATAGCATTAACTACCTCCTCGCTTAGCCAATTCCAATTATCAACTACTCTTACACTGAAAAAGTATTTCCTTACATCCTGCAAAGAAGTTTTCTTACGAAGCTTCAAACTATGACCTCTAGTTCTAGAGCCTGCCATATCAAAATATCGATCCTTATCCACTCTATCATAACCATGAAGGAATTTAAAGAATCACCATATCCCCCCTCAATCTTCTAGCTTCGAGTGATGGTAAGTCTAATTCCCTCACCTCTCATCATAACTGAGATTGCGTATTTCTGGCACCAGTTTCGTGGCATGTCTTTGAACTTTTTCCAGCTTAGCTATGTGCTTTTTCAAGTGCTGATTCCAAAAGGGGGCTGCATATTCGAGCTTTGGCCTCACATAGGTTACATAAATATTTCTGAACATTTCCTTGTCCATGTGCCTGAAGGCTACCCTTACATTTGATAAGAATGCATATGCTGCCCTTACTATGCCATTTATATGTATTTCTGGAGAGAAATCTGCCAGTATGTTTACTCCTAGATCTCTCTCATTTTCTGTTTCTTGAAGTTGTACTCCAGCCACAGAGTAGTCAAGCTTGGGCCTTCTTGCACTTGTACCCATTCTCATTACCTTACATTCTGAAGTACTGAATTTCATTAGCCACTTTTCTGACCACTCTTGCAGATTATTTAGATCTTCCTGAAGTTCTCTACCATTGTTCTCGTTTTTTACTTTCTTCACAATCTTTGCATCATCTGCAAACATATTCATGAATGAATTTACAGACTCTGGTAGGTCATTTACATATACAAGGAACAAAAGTGGCCCTAAAACTGAACCCTGTAGAACTCCACTACTAACTCTGTTCCATTCAGACACTGTGTGTCTTACTCTAACCCTCTGTTCCCTTCCTTCTAATAAGTTTTTATCCATTCCAAAACATTTCCACCTATTCTAGCCATTGCTTGCAGCTTCCCAATAAGTCTCCCATGTGGAACAGTGTCAAACGCTTTCTGGAAGTCTAGGAATATGCAATCTGCCCAGCTCTCTCTTTCCTGTAAGATTCGGCTTACCTCATCATAAAATTCTAATAAGTTTGTTACTGTTGATCTACCTTCTCTGAAGCCATGTTGCCTCACTGACAAAAAGTTGAAGGATTCCAAGTGAAGAGAGATATGTTTCCTTAGTAGTTTCTCCATAACTTTGCAAATTATGCTGGTCAAGGAAACTGGTCTATAGTTCAGAGCTGTATCCCTCCTTCCGTTTTTGAAGATAGGTATCACATTTGCTTGTTTCCAGCACCTTGGAATCTCCCCTGACTCCAGTGACTTTTTAAATATGATACTTAGTGCCACTAATATTGAGTTTGCGCATTTTTTAAGCACATGAGGGGATATGTCATCAGGACCTGTAGCTTTATGAACATCTAAATCCATCAGTGCTTTGCATACCTCTGTGGCTGTAAGGTTGATGTTCTCTAATACCGGCCCTTGAGCTTCTATCACTGCAATCTGAGGGGGTGGGGTATTTTCTACTGTAAATACTGACTGAAACTCCTTGTCCAATTCTTTGCAGATCTCTTCATCCGTCTCAGTGATACTTCCATCCTTTCTCTTTAGCCTTAAAACCTGTTCTTTTACCTTCAGTTTTCTCTGATAAAGCTGTGGAAAAGCTTGGGATTTTCTTTAGCCTTCCTGGTGATGTCCCTCTCATAGTCTCTCTCTACCTCTCTCCTTTTACTTAGGTAGTCATTTCTTGCTCTTATGTAGGTTTGCCAGGCATTTATGTTTTTTCTCCTCCTATACCTTTTCCAGCATTTGTCTCTCCACTCCTAATCTCTTTTACACCCATTATCGACCATTTCTCTCTGGCATGAATTACACCTACTTTGGTGACAGGTATGCAGCAATCTATTATCTTCACATATTTCTCACAAAAGATGTCATACATTTCTTGCACAGATTTGTTGTAAAATAAGGTTCTCCAGTCAATAACTGCAAAAAGCTCATTCATTTTGATGTAATCTCCTTTCGTATAGTTCTTCCTCATGTCCTCAGTGCCTCTACTCTCAGGCAGAATATCTTCAATGATATTTTCCATCAACAACACACAGTGGTCACTCTTTCCAATTGGTGGTTCATACTCAATTTTTTCAATATTCAACACATTATCTGTGAATACTAGATCAAGTAGTGATGGCTCATCCCCACCCCTGGCCCTCATTGGTTCCATTACATGTTGGTGTAGGAAATTCCCTTGTACGCAATCTAGGAATCTTGCCCCGAATGAGTCCTCACCACTGTGTGGGTCAAGATTTATCCAATCTATCTCCTTATGATTAAAATCTCCCATAATCAAAATCCTAAATTTTTTCTCCCGTGCCATGTTAACAACTGAATTTATGACTTCAATAGTACCTATATGACTTTCCTCATAAACTTCAAGACTATTGTGGTTCCTTGGTGGGTTATGTACAACAGTTATTATAATGCTCTCTGACCCAGTATTTATGCGAGCTGCAAGAAATTCCTTGAACTCACTTGAATCCTTTCACTTATGAGCAGTGCTATCCCTCCACCAGTCCTCTCAGATCTTTCAACCCTTAATATTCTGAAGCCCTTAGGAAAAACTGTGACACTGTTTATGTACTCACTCAACTTAGTCTCTGTAATTGCTACTATATCTGCCTTACTGTTGTGAATCCTATCTTTTAATTCTACTGCCTTACCAGCTAATCTATCAGCATTTGTGTATAACAATCTTAATGTGGCCCCATCCCCTGATCTTCTGTCATTATCTTCTTTATCTCCCCTATGTCTGTGTGTATGTGTGTGTGTGATTACCTAATTGTGATTACCTAATTGTGTTTACGGGAAAGAGCCCAGAGCTAGTATCTTCCCGTCTCCTGATCGCTTCCATTTTAGACTTAGTGATACTTATCATACCTGTCCTTAAAACTATGGATTGAGATAGCATTAACTACCTCCTCGCTTAGCCAATTCCAATTATCAACTACTCTTACACTGAAAAAGTATTTCCTTACATCTTGCAAAGAAGTTTTCTTACGAAGCTTCAAACTATGACCTCTAGTTCTAGAGCCAGCCATATCAAAATATCGATCCCTATCCACTCTATCACAACCATGAAGGAATTTAAAGACTGTCACCATGTCCCCCCTCAATCTTCTAGCTTCGAGTGATGGTAAGTCTAATTCCCTCAGCCTCTCATCATAACTGAGATTGCGTATTTCTGGCACCAGTTTCGTGGCATGTCTTTGAACTTTTTCCAGCTTAGCTATGTGCTTTTTCAAGTGCGGATTCCAAAAGTGGGCTGCATATTCGAGTTTTGCCCTCACATAGGTTACATAAATATTTCTGAACATTTCCTTGTCCATGTGCCTGAAGGCTGTGTGTGTGATTACCTAATTGTGATTACCTAATTGTGTTTACGGGAAAGAGCCCAAAGCTCGTATCTTCCCGTCTCCTGATCGCTTCCATTTTATACTTGGTGATACTTATCATACCTGTCCTTAAAACTATGGATTGAGATAGCATTAACTACCTCCTTGGTTAGCCAATTCCAATTATCAACTACTCTTACACTGAAAAAGTATTTCCTTACATCCTGCAAAGAAGTTTTCTTACGAAGCTTCAAACTATGACCTCTAGTTCTAGAGCCAGCCATATCAAAATATCGATCCTTATCCACTCTATCATAACCATGAAGGAATTTAAAGACTGTCACCATATCCCTCCTCACTCTTCTAGCTTCGAGTGATGGTAAGTCTAATTCCCTCAGCCTCTCATCATAACTGAGATTGCGTACTCTGGCACCAGTTTCGTGGCATGTCTTTGAACTTTTTCCAGCTTAGCTATGTGCTTTTTCAAGTGCGGATTCCAAAAGTGGGCTGCATATTCGAGTTTTGGCCTCACATAGGTTACATAAATATTTCTGAACATTTCCTTGTCCATGTGCCTGAAGGCTACCCTTACATTTGATAAGAATGCATATGCTGCCCTTACTATGCCATTTATATGTATTTCTGGAGAGAAATCTGCCAGTATGTTTACTCCTAGATCTCTCTCTTTTTCTGTCTCTTGAAGTTGTACTCCAGCCACAGAGTTGTCAAGCTTGGGCCTTCTTGCACTTGTACCCATTTTCATTACCTTACATTTTGAAGAATTGAATTTCATTAGCCACTTTTCTGACCACTCATGCAGATAATTTAGATCCTCCTGAAGTTCTCTACCATTGTTCTCGTTTTTTACTTTCTTCACAATCTTTGCATCATCTGCAAACATATTCATGAATGAATTTACAGACTCTGGTGGTCATTTACATATACAAGGAACAAAAGTGGCCCTAAAACTGAACCCTGGGGAACTCCACTACTAACTCTTCTCCATTCAGACACTGAGTGTCTTACTTTAACCCTCTGTTCCCTTCCTTCTAAGTAAGTTTTTATCCATTCCAAGACAGTTCCACCTATTCTAGCCATTGCTCGCAGCTTCCTAATAAGTCTCTCATGTGGAACAGTGTCAAACGCTTTCTGGAAGTGTAGGAATATGCAATCTGCCCAGCTCTCTCTTTCCTGTAAGATTCGGCTTACCTCATTATAAAATTCTAATAAGTTTGTTACTGTTGATCTACCTTCTCTGAAGCCATGTTGCCTCACTGACAAAAAGTTGAAGTATTCCAAGTGAAGAGAGATATGTTTCCTTAGTAGTTTCTCCATAACTTTGTAAATTATGCTGGTCAAGGAAACTTGTCTATAGTTCAGAGCCGTATCCCTCCTCCCCTTTTTGAAGATAGGTATCACATTTGCTTGTTTCCAGCATCTTGGAATCTCCCCTGACTCCAGTGACTTTTTAAATATGATACTTAGTGCCACTGATATTGAGTTTGCCTATTTTTTAAGTACATGAGGGGATATGTCATCAGGACCTGTTGCTTTATGAACATCTAAATCCATCAGTGCTTTGCATACCTCTGTGGTTGTAAGGTTGATGTTCTCTAATACCGGCCTTTGAGCTTCTATCTCTGCAATCTGAGGGGGTGGGGTATTTTCTACTGTAAATACTGACTGAAACTCCTTGTTCAATTCTTTGCAGATCTCTTTATCCGTCTCAGTGATGCTTCCATCTTCTCTCTTTAGCCTTAAAACCTGTTCTTTTACCTTCAGCTTTCCTCTGATAAAGCTGTGGAAAAGCTTGGGATTTTCTTTAGCCTTCCTGGTGATGTCCCTCTCATAGTCTCTCTCTACCTCTCTTCTTATATTAAGGTAGTCATTTCTTGCTCTTTTGTAGGTTTGCCAGGCATTTATGTTCTTTCTCCTCCTATATGTTTTTGCAGCATTTGTCTCTTCTCTCCTTAACTCTTTTACACTAATTATCGAACCATTTCTCTCTGGCATGAATTACACCTACTTTGGTGACAGGTATGCAGCAATCTACTATCTTCCCATATTTCTCACAATAGATGTCATACATTTCTTGCACAGATTTGTTGTAAAATAAGGTTCTCCAGTCAATAACTGCAAAAAGCTCATTCGTTTTGATGTAATCTCCTTTCGGATAGTTCCTCCTCATGTCCTCAGTGCCTCTACTCTCAGGCAGAATATCTTCAATGTGTGTGTGTGTGTGTAAGTGTGTAATTACCTAATTGTGCTCACTGGAAAGAGCCCCAAGCTTGTAACTTCCCGTCTCCAGATCGGTTCCATTTTGTACTTAGTGATACTTATCATACTTGTACTAAAAACTATGGATTGAATTAGCATTACCTACCTCCTCGCTTAGCGAATTTCAATTATCAACTACTCTTACACTAAAGAAAATACTTCCTTACAGCCTGCAAAGAAGTTTTCTTACGAAGCCTCAAACTATGATTTCTAGTTCTAATGCCAGCCATATGAAAATGTCGATCCCTATCAACTCTGTCATAGCCATGAAGGAATTTAAAAACTGTCACCATATCTCCCCCCTCAATCTTCTAGCCTCAAGTGATGGTAAGTCTTATTCCCTCAGCCTCTCATCATAACTGAGATTGCGTATATCTGGCACCAGTTTCGTGGCATGTCTTTGAACTTTTTCCAGCTTAGCTACTTGATTTTCAAGAGCGGATTCCAAAAGGGGGCTGCATATTCAAGCTTTGGCCTCACATAATTTACATAAATATTTCTGATAATATCTTTGGGCATGTGCCTGAAGGCTACCCTTACATTTGCTAAGAAAGCATATGCTGTCCTTACTATGCCATTTATATGCAGTTCTGTAGACAATTCGACCAGTACGTTTACTCCTAGATCTCTCATTCTCTGTCTATTGAAGTTGTACTCCTGCCACCGAGTAGTCAAGCTTGGGCCTTCTTGCACTTGTACCCATCCTCATTTCCTTACATTTTGAAGTATTAAATTTCATTATCCACTATTCTGACCACTCATGCAGACTATTTAGATCTTCATGAAATTCTCTACCATTGTTCTCATTTCTTACTTTCTTCACAATCTTTGCATCATTTGCAAACAAATTCATGAATGAATTTACAGACTCTGGTACGTCATTTACTTATACAAGGAACAAAAATGGCCCTAAAACAGAACCCTGTGGAACTCCATTACTAATTCTTCTCCATTCACACACTTAGTGTCTTACTTTAACCCTCTGTTCCCTTCCTTCTAAGTAAGTTTTTAGCCATTGCTCGCAGCTTCCTAATAAGTCTCCCATGTGGAACAGTGTCAAACGCTTTCTGGAAGTCTAGGAATATGCAATCTGCCCAGCCCTCTCTTCCTCTAAGATTCGGCTTACCTCGTCATAAAATTCTAATAAGTTTGTTACTGTTGATGTTACACCTCCTGTGTAAGCAGGTATATTAATCAATAGGTATGTACTACAACACTCTTGTGTTACTTTCATTTTTATCTTCTTGTTTCATAGAGCAGTAAAAACGAAATTTTTGGGACTCGTTTTTTTATGGTTTTATTTAGCAAGTAAACAAACGAATGAACGAAAGAAAGGTCCAAACTGTAGATAAAAACAAAGAAAATGAAATATATAGGTAAACATAGAAATTATAAACTAATATTTCATATACAAAAGAAATAATCATCATAGCAGTACAATATTTGTAACAAATGGCATATTCAAAATAAAATAAAGAGCAAGACTTAGAAAATTCTATAAATCTTTGTATGCATATAACTTATGAGACATAAATATAAGATTAAATAAACAAACAAATAAAGTAGTGCAGGAGTTATGTAATAGTTATAGACAAGAACATAAATTATAATTGGGTATGTTAATTAATTATCTGAGGTATATTAACTAATCATCAGTAGCATTAAATTTAAAGCAAATATAAATAAAACAGTATTTTAATAAACATACTCTAATCAAGGAAAAATATTTATAAAATATAACCCAAAATATATATAAAAAAATAAAAATCAGAAATGGAGTTTTCATTTTAAGTAAACAAAATATATTAATCACTAAATATGTATCTATTAAGGCTAACATAGCCTAACTAGGCCTAAAGTTGTAAAAATAAAATCTTTAACAATATCACTAGAAGCCTGGCCTAGTGACTAGGATATGTAGTGGCATAGTGTATTTTCTTTCTTTATTTGGAGTGTTGTAGTGGTATGATATATGTCTTCTTTATTTATATATTAATTTATTTATTAATTGATATATATATTTTCACTTAATTTTTTAATAATTTTTTTTGGTGTTCTAAACTGATCCCTTAATTTTTCTTCTTTTCGTCATAACGAACTGTACGTTGTTTTGGTTTTATGATTTTTCTTCCTTATATCCAGGTTACATTTTGTATTAGATTTAATGTTTTCTAGTAAAATTTCCACAAATATTTTTGTAATAATATGATTGATTTTCTTTCTTTAGATAAGTATTTAGTTTCTTAAAGTAATATTCAATATAACTTTGCAAATTAATAATGTTATTAGTATGAGTTATTATTCAACTCTGTTTTATGGCAACACTGACTCTGTATTGCCGCCTTTTCGTCTAATGTGATACTTTTGGTCTGTTCATTTTCGATACATAAAATTGCTTGAAAATTAATGAATTTTGCCTATTTTGATACCTTAATGATATCGTGGTAATCTTGATATCTTGTCAACATTGAACTACAAAGTGGTGACCCCGGAGTGACCAGATATTTGTAATTGACAAGATAGGCCTAAGTGACAAAATTTCTTCAGCATCATACCGGTAGGCAAGGCCTAGGTTTCTTTCAGTATTTGTACTCCAAGATAAGCTGTCATAAACAATGCCCGATTCTGATGATGATAAGTCTAGTGCTGTCAAGCACATAGCAGTGAAAGCCCCTGCATTCATGGACACCTGCATTTCAGGGTGGTTTTCTATTCTTGAAGCTCAATTTGGCTTAGCTAATGTGAAATCCAGTGAAACAAAATTTTTCCATGTGTTATCTGCCTTGCCCCCTACTGTTGTAGAACGTGTTCCCCAAGACACTTTAAATAGGAGAGACTATGATATAATTAAAACATACCTCACAAATCTTTTTGAACAGACCAAGCCTGAACTTTTCAATGATTTGATAAATAATACAGTTGTAGTGGCATAGTGTATTTTCTTTCTTTATTTGGAGTGTTGTAGTGGCATGATATATGTCCCCTTTATTTATATATTAATGTATTTATTAATTGATATATATATATATTTTCACTTTATTTATTAATAATTTTTGTTGTTGTAAAGTGATCCCTTAATTTTGCTTCTTGTTGTCATAGCGAACTGTACATTGTTTTGGTTTTCTGTTTTTATGGCAACACTGACTCTGTATTGCCGCCTTTTTCGTGTAGTGTGATATTTTTGGTCTGTTCATTTTCGATACATAAAAATTGCTCATAATTATGACTTTGGCCTATTTTGTTACCTTAAATGATATTGTGGTAATCTTGATATCTTGTCAGACAGAACTACACAGTAATGCATGGCAAGCCTTCAGTTTATTTAGAAGAAATTCGCAGAACTGCTTCTAAGTTAGGAGTAACAGATGACCTAGTGAAACATAAATTCTTGCAAGCAGTTCCCAGTAGTATTTCGGCAGTTTTAGCCTCTCAGCAAAATATGGATTTACCAGCTTTAGGCAAGCTTGCAGATGAACTAGTTGTATTTTCTCAAAATAATAATAGGGCTAAGCCCATCAATGTTGTTGATCAGTCGTCAGTTTCTCGTCAAGCTAGTACATCCCAGTATGTATCAATTTCCAAGAATCCACCTGTAGGCCTAGGAGTGCTACCGTTCCATCAAAATCAACGTCCAAAAGTTTGTCGTGCCCATTTATATTATGGAACTCGGGCTAAATGGTGCAAGCCGTGGTGCCAATGGCCGAATAAATCTCAAAATATCCAGATGAAGGATTCTTCTAGAGCGCCGTCCCCAGCATCAACGTCTAGGTCCTCATCGCCCGCACGGAATTTTCCTAGTTCGGAAAACTAATAAAGCAGACAGAAAAGAAAATTGTAGCTACGGCCACTTCTGTTCTGCCACTTCTACAGGTTGTAGCCAAAATTGGTTGTAGTGACATGGTCTTCACTGTGGATACAGGAGCTGCAGTCTCCATTATTCCATATAAGTATGTTTCAGAAATTTTATTAGGCAAACAGCAGTTAATATTTCTACGGCCACTAGTGAGTCAATAAAAGTTTATGGTGAAATTATTCTTGACCTTGATATTCGGCAGTTGCGCCGTCGATTTAACTGGACATTTGTTGTTGCAGATGTATGTACACTTTTATTAGGTAATGATTTTCTTTGCAATTTTGGATTGTTTATTGATTGTAAGAATAAAACTTTACATGACAATATAACACAATGTTCTGTAAAAGGTGATATTGCAAATCATAATGTTTCTTATGTGATTAATAATTTGAACTATTTACCTGATTCTGTACAACAGTTGTTTCAAGATTTTCCCTCACTCTTGTCCTGTGTTAAGCCTCTTACAGCTAATAATTCTTTCAAGACTTCTAATGTTTTTCATTATATAGATACAGGGAGTTCTCCTCCGACATTTGCTAGATGTCGTCCGTTGGCTCCAGACAAATATTCTGCCGCCAAGGAAGCATTTAAGCTGTTGTTGGATATGGGAATTGTACAACCCTCTAAATCACCTTGGGCTTCACCCATTCACTTAGTTCCTAAACCTAAGCCAGGAGAGTGGAGAGTATGTGGTGATTTTAGGCAACTTAATACTTTGACCAAGCCAGATAAATATCCTTTACCACATATTAGTAGTGTGTCATTAAAGCTTTACAAGAAAAAGATATTCAGTAAAATTGATTTGTTAAAAGCCTATCACCAGATCCCTATGAATACTTCAGATGTTGAAAAGACAGCAGTAACCACACCCTTTGGGCTATTTGAATATTTATATATGCCTTATGGTCTTCGGAATGCCCCTGCCACTTTTCAGCGTTTGCTGGACAATTTATTTAGAAACCTTGATTTTGTAATTTATTTACCTGGATGATATTCTGATATTTTCAGAGAATACAGAAGAGCACAAGAAACATTTGTCTATAGTATTTGAAATCCTAAGCTCTAATAATCTTAAAATTTCTATTGATAAATGTGAATTCTTTAAAAATGAAATAGAATATTTAGGATATTTGATCACTGCTAATGGTTTAAAACCTGGTTCTCATAAACAGACAGATATTGTTGATTTTCCTAAGCCAGCAGATTCTGCTGCCTTACGTAGGTTTATAGGAATGCTCAATTACTATAGACAAATGGTACCGCATTTTGCTGATGTTGTATATCCTTTGACCGAATTAATTAGATTACAACCTAAATCTAAAGAACTAGTATGGAATTCGGAAGCAGAATCTGCCTTTGTAAGTGCTAAAGAGTCACTTAACAATGCTTGCACCATTGCATATTTCACTAGTAAGTGTAAGTCTCCACTGTATCTGGTGACTGATTGTTCCCATTTGGCAGCTGGAGCTGCGTTACACCAAATTCAGGATGGTAAATTTGTCCCTATTGAATTCTTTTCAAAGAAATTATCAGAAACTCAGAGGTGTTATTCTACTTTTGACCGAGAACTGCTTGCTGCGTATCTGGCTGTACTAAAATTTAAACATGTAATTGAAGGACGTGAAACCGTTTTATTTACTGATCATAAACCCCTTGTTTTTGCATTTAAGAATCCTCATACAGCCAAGTCAGATAGACAGCAACGATATTGGTCTTTAATTAGCGAGTGTATATCAGATGTTGTACATATCAAGGGTGCAGACAATGTTGTAGCAGATTGTCTTTCCAGACCATTACCTGTATCTTCTGTCTCAGTGGACTTACATGATTTAACCAGTATAGCTGAGAGCCAATCCACTGACACAGAAATTTTTAATTACAAAGAGAGATTGAAAATGTTCAAAATTCAGAATCATGACTTATATTGTGACGTGTCAACACCCCATCCGAGACCATTTCTTCCCTTAGCTTGTTGTAAATCAGTATTTCAACTTATGCATAACATTTCACATCCAGGAGTCAAAGGTACGTTGCGCCTTATCAAAGCTAGGTACTTTTGGCCTAATATGGATCGAGATATTCAAAGTTGGACTAAAGAGTGTGCTTCTTGTCAGCAAGTTAAAGTGCACCGCCATACCCGTGCTCCTATTACAAATTTTACAGCACTTTTTGGGAGATCTGAATTTGTACATTTAGATATTGTTGGTCCTCTCCCTCCTAGTAAAGTCCCTGGCCAGTCTTTTACAGCACCAAAACAATATGTTCTTACCTGTATTGACAGATCTACTAGATGGTTGGAAGCCATCCCCATCACAGATATTTCTGCTACCACTGTTGCTTTTGCTTTTATTAAAGGTTGGGTATCTCGTTTTGGAGTGCCATTATATGTTTTTACTGATAGAGGTGCTCAGTTTGAATCTGCATTATTTCAGCAACTTTCCTATATAATTGGATTTCATAGACTGCGTACCACTTCATATCACCCTCAATCCAATGGTATGGTTGAAAGATCACATAGACTATTGAAAGTATCTCTGATGGCACGTAAAGATGATTGGCTTGCTTCTTTACCAATAGTACTTTTAGGTTTAAAATGTGTCCCCACAGAGTCTGTAGTTTCTCCATTTACTTTGGTGACAGGAAGTATGCTACTTAGTCCTAAAAACATGGTAACAACTGAAATTCCTTCTTTTGCACAAAAAAGAAATTGTCTCTGAATTTGTATTTCGAATGCGTGAATTAGATTTTTCTGAATCCTCTTATGGATACCTTCATTCATCCTCTGTTAAACCTTATGTTCCAAAAGATCTTGAATCATGTACACATGTTTGGGTTAGAGTGGATCGTGTACGTCGCCCTTTAGAGGCTCCCTACTTTGGTCCACTTGAAGTTGTGGAACGTGGTGATAAATATTTTATTCTACGTCAGCTTTCTGGAACTTTAACTACTGTATCTGTAGATAGATTGAAACCTGCCTCAATACCAAAAACTATCAGTTTTAATGAGACAGAACCTACTGTAAATAATGATTCTGTGCCAGAAGCTGTCAATTCTGATGTGATTGAACCAAGTGTAAATAATGATTTTTCTGATTCTAATTCCACAAATGACACAGATTCTGATACATTAATTCCTAGTAGTGCATCTATTCCTGAAAATATTGATAATGAAGATGTTATTGAAGAGAAAATACCTCAATCTGTTGTTACGAAATCTCGTCGAGTTAGATTTAATCATTATCCTGATTATGTATATTATTAATTTGTATTTTTGTATCTGTCTCCACATATATATTATATATCTATATTTTCTATTATCAGTGTTAAAAACTAATGTACTCCTGTACTGGCAGGGGAGTGTTGTAGTGGCATAGTGTATTTTCCTTCTTTATTTGGAGTGTTATAGTGGTATGATATATGTCTTCTTTATTTATATATTAATTTATTTATTAATTGATATATATATTTTCACTTTATTTATTAATAATTTTGTTGTTGTTCTAAACTGATCCCTTAATTTTTCTTCTTTTTGTCATAACGAACTGTACGTTGTTTTGGTTTTATGATTTTTCTTCCTTATATCCAGGTTACATTTTGTTATTAGATTTAATGTTTTCTAGTAAAATTTCCACAAATATTTTTGTAATAATATGATTGATTTTCTTTCTTTAGATAAGTATTTAGTATCTTAAAGTAATATTCAATATAATTTTGCAAATTAATAATGTTATTAGTATGAGTTATTATTCAACTCTGTTTTATGGCAACACTGACTCTGTATTGCCGCCTTTTCGTCTAATGTGATACTTTTGGTCTGTTCATTTTCGATATATAAAATTGCTTGAAAATTAATGAATTTTGCCTATTTTGATACCTTAAATGATATTGTGGTAATCTTGATATCTTGTCAACATTGAACTACAGATATAATGGCACCAAAAAATAGAATTATCAAAACCAGAAGTAGCCAAGGCTATTTATAGCCTGAGACATGGCACGAGACTGTGAGAAATATTTATACGATATAATAGGCTACACAAATCTAGAGTCAAAATAACAAGGCTGTCACTCCATAATGTTCAATAATCTTATTTTCAGCAAGTCTACTTAATGTACGTTTTCAAACATGGCCTACCAGTAACGGCGTCATAAAAAAACCTCCTGTTTACACTTGAATTTTACTTTAAAACTATTATTATCTAATAATTTTAACTATTTTTTTTTACCACTGTATAATGACAATAGTATATTACTTACATTTTCTGGCTCTCATGGGTACAAAACATAGAAAAAACAATTCATATGTAACACAAGAAAACAATACATGAGACATTTGTTTACAAATCCAGCCGCTTATTTTGTTTCTTTTTCTGTACCAAATGGCAACCTGCGCAGTATGGAGGAGCGCCAAATTCAAATTTCTTAAGTGTTACCAGGTGCTACATCTCGGCCCATATGCACTTACTGGGATAGTGCATTATACACTATGTAACAACTGGGTTGCAAATTTCAGCATCAAATCACAAAACCATACATATCCAAAGTATAGGTTACAATATAACTTGAGTAATACAAATTACAAAATAATTAAATAAATTAATTAACAAAATACATATATAATAATATAATACACATCTATTTCTAATTTTCATCCATGACAGCATTTCCTAGTACACAAATTTTAATAATGGGTCCCTCATATGTACCTGTTGCAGTTCTCACATTTACACAATGTACCAACCCATCATCACTCTTATGTGCCCCAGTCACTATTGCTAGTGGTCATTGATTTCTAGGAACATTTTCTTGCTTCAAAAGCACTAAGTCTCCTATCTTTAGAATACAATGTGTTTTCATCCATTTTTTGTGCTCTTGTAAGATGGGCAGGTACTCCCGTAACCACCTATGCCAGAAAACATCTGCTAAATATTGCGCCTGTATCCATCGGCGCTGATATGCATCCTTTTGGTCAAACTTCCCAGGGGGTAACAGAGGACCTCCTCTCAGCATCAGCAGGTGATCGGGTGTCAAAGGTCTTTAATCTCTAGGATCAGCAGTTAACTTAGTGATAGGCCTACCATTTATATTACCCTCAACAATGGTCAGCAAAGTTACAAAGGTTTCGTCATCCATGACTTGTTGTTTCATCACCCCTGCCAACACAGATCTTATGGTTCTAATTTGCCTCTCCCAGACGCCACCCATGTGAGAGGATTCGGGAGGATTAAATTTCCAAGTGATTTCCCTTTTCAATAGATGCTCATGGATTTGATTCTGGTTCCAATCCTCTATGGCACGACTCAATTTATGCTGAGCTCCAATAAAATTAATACCATTATAAGACCAAATTTCCTTAGATTCTCCCCTCCTGGCCATGAATCTCTCCACTGCAATGATGAAGCTATCTGTGTCAAGAGAATGCGCCACTTCTATATGTATAGTTCTGATAGAGAGGAAAGTAAAGATGCAACCATACCTCTTTACCTCTGAGCGTACTCTTTTCACAATGAATGGACAAAAGTAATTCACTTCCACTCTGGTAAAAGGGGTTCATATGGGGTAACCCTAGCTTCTGGAAAATTGGCCATCTGCTGGTTTTCTGTTTTACCTCTCAGCTTCCTACAGTTAATTCACTGGTGCACTCTCTTATTTACTAGTTTCCTTCCTTTAATTATCCAATATTGCCTCCTGGTGTCTGCCGGTACACACTCTACTCCGGCATGTCCTGCCCTCCTGTGGTGATCACTTGGCAATATAAACTGATGCTTAATGCAATCCTCTTGTCTTAATTTTGTTAGGCTTCCTCCCACCAACAAAAGACTTGAGGTTGATTTCTTGGGATTTAATTTACTAATCTTCTTTTCATCTAAAAGTGTATTCTGAATATATCTGATGATAGCTTCTTCAGCAATTCTCATCTCATCTGCTACTAGTGGCCCCCTTTGATATGGTTCCTTTTTAAGAATTTGACGTAGTCTTTGAAACCAAGCAACCGCTTTCTTCAGTCTATGCCATGAGGAGTAATGATTAAGGAATTTACATGTATGATCATCTTGAGTATTAATGGCATACACTACTGGGGATGGCTTTACTTCAGCCATCCTTTCTAATTTTTCACAGTTAAATGAAGGCTGCCTGGGCCAATTACTCCTATTTGATATAGAAAACTAGGTCCCTTTATCCAACGTTCATCACTAACAAGTTCACATGCTGTCATCCCTCTGGATGCATCGTCTCCAGGATTCTCAGTAGTGGATACATATCTCCACTGTGTTGGTGTGGTATGATCCGTAAGTTTGAAACCTCTTTGCTGTACTCTGTAAATACCATAACACAATAGTGCTATCTGTCCAAAAATAGATTCTTCTAATTTTATTTCCAACTTTTCTTGTAGAAGTTTGTCTAATCTACAACTTCTAGTGCTCCAGCCAACTCTAAACGTGGGATGGTGGAACCCTTTAAAGGTGCAAGTCTAGACATCGAGAAATCCTGAACTCCCCAATAATAGGCAAGTCATTCAGCCACTGGCCCCATTGTTCCTCCTAGTCCCTTGGGAAGGACTCATCCCATCCTTTTTCCAGCCTGCACAATTGCTGGAATAGCCTTCTTCCCTGTAGCACAAATGGACTCATGTATCCTAGGGGATCATACACTGTGCTGAGTGTGCTAAGTACTCCTCTTTTTGTTCTTGGTTTATCTCTTACCTGCACGTCAAATCTGAAACAGTCAGATTCAGTGTCCCTCAGCATACCAAGTGCATGCTCCATGGGCAGCTTTTACATGCTGACATCCAGGGTGGAGAATGATTTTCCCCATCTGTCTCTAGGTATGCTGATCATTAACTATGGTGAGTTAGAAACAAACTTTGTAAGATAAAAACCTCTCTTGGCCAAGAGCTGCATCACTTGACTTGTGAGAATGACTGCAGTCTCCAATGTCTTCACAGATTTTTCAAGCAGTCATCCACATAAAAGTTATGAAGAATAGTGTCCAATACTGCCTGAGGAAATTCTTCCTTAAATTCTCTGGTTACTAGCTGAAGTGCATAGTTTGCACAGCTAGGACTCCAAACCCCTCCAAAATGGTGTGAAGTCATGCGGTATGTCATAGCCTTACCTTCTGCATCATCTTCCTGAAACCACAGGAAATGCAGCACATCTCGATCCTCTAGAGGAAATCTCACTTGCAAAAACATTGCCCCAATGTCAGCTATGAAAGCAATGGCTCCCTGTCTAAATCTCAATAAGACTCCTATTAACTTTTTTGCCAGGTCAGGTCCTTGCCATACATGGTCATTTAGTGATGACTTTCCAAACTATGCAGCACAATCAAATACAATTCTAGTCTTATCAGGTTTCTTAGGATTGTGTACAGGGTGATGTGGTAAGTACCATACCTTGCCATCAGCTCTGCTCATGTCTTCCAGTGGCACCAATATAGCAAGATCTTTTTCTAAGAGTTCATAAATTTCCTTTATGTAGCTTTCTCTCAGATTCCTATCTTTATCCAATAGCTATCCCAACATCTGTAAGCGTCATTCAGCCATAGTATGGTTGTCAGGTAGGCAAGATCTTTCTGCCTTAAAAGGAATATTCAATGCATAGTGACCATTTATTAAAGACTGGTTCTTATCCCAGACTTCTAAAACTTTTAAGTCACTCTGAGACTTACCTGGTGAATTGCAGTTGACTCCTTCCAGGTCCCATAACTTAAATAGGTCCTTCTCCATCACTGAAGTAGTGTGTACAAAATGAGAAGATCTCACTGTGGGCTGAAAAGGGTCAATAGGACCATTAATGGCCCAGCCTAATGGTGTATGAATGGCAAATGGCTCACTTGGTTGTCCCTTTTTTACTTTATCAGGTGGCAAGAGATCAACACAATCCTGGCCTACTAGCAGGTGAACCTGATCTACCTCCAACTCAGGTAACCTTAGATTCTTCAGGTGTGACCGCCTTTCAATATCAAGTTGACTTGACAAGCCTGACAAGTCTCAATTCAATGTTGGCCTAAGAGCTACTTCTTGTATGAACAAAAAGTTCATGTGTGTCATCAAGATCAGATACAAGAAGAGTAATAACAGTTGAATTCATAGGCATTCTTGTCTGTGCAATAGTAATGAGTTCCAACTGACAAGTCACACCTCTGGTTCCTAAGTTTTCACGTAATTCTTCTGTGCAATATATAGTATTTGTTCCTGGGTCCAACAGTGCATATGTATCAACAACAATATTCATATCCAAACATCTGACTCTTGCTGGCACTATAGGAAGAGCAAGCCTACCACCTTGTCGGCAGACAAAGTTACTCACTCTGGGATTCATAAAAGTATTCAGTGGTGTGTAGTTAGTAAACTGTGTTGCTGCTACTGACATCCGTGATTCTGATGTAGGAGTGTGTGTTGGTGTGCTTTCTTACTTGGTAGATGAAGATACTTGCTGTGTTTCCTTCCACAGCCTTCAACATTACAGATAAAATTTCTTGAACAATCTTTAGCAATGTGTCCCTGAGAAAAATAATTCAAACACATTCCCTTAGATTTTACAAGATTCCAACGGTCCTTTACTTTCATAGCCTTAAATTGTGAACAAGATATTACATAATGGTTTTGTCCACATCAAGGACACTTATCTCCTGTCCACTTCTCGCTCTCTGGTCTAAATGTATCCTCAGTTACAGAAGCATTGACAGCAAAACTTTTAGCCCTTCTCTTTGGAGCTCTGTACATCTGATCCTTACCTTTTTCCTTCTTCTGATCCTTACTAGCCAGTTTTCCAAAGACTGGATCTGTAGCCTCGTCAGCAATATCACAAATGAACTTCACAAGTTATGTAATTATTGGTCCTCTTATATACTTGGAGCGAATCTCATGATTAACTTTTACCCATCTTGTCTGCAGATAATAAGGTAACTTTTCCACTATCTTAAGCATATTGTCTCCACTTGCTAGCTGATTGATAGAGTTCATTTCCTTAAGGGACTTAAGACAGCAAGTGAGCTCATCAGCATACTCTCTGATATCAGCTGATCCCTTCACATCTGGTCTATTGGTAACTTTTCTTATCCATTCACCTGTAATATTATAAGGGTTTCCAAATCTTTCTTCCAAAATTTCTAAAGCTCTTATATGGTCTTCTTCGGGACCTTTATAATTAGTACTTTTCAGCGCAAGGGCTGCCTTTCCTTTACAGTACTTTCCCAAACATGCCAGTTTTTGAGCTGCTGGGATTGACAAACACCCTATGGTATCCTTAAATGATCTTATGAATAGCCAATACTCTAAAGCATCACCACTAAAAGGATGAATTTTTCCTCTAGATACTTGCAGAGATTCTACTATAGATTGTTGCTTAAGGCATCTACTAAAATAGATGCAGCTTTCTTTTCTGAATCTTCTATTTCAACATTAGAGGGGTCCACTGATACTCTTGAGGTTTTTTTCAGGTGTTCTATAGGTGTACTTTCAAATCTTGGGATTTCACTGGTCAGTTTTGGGCATCATGGTGTATTCGTAGGTATGGTTACAGGTGTGATGGGACCAAACCCTTCAGTTTGCAGCTGGTGTTCTGAAGTCTCATCATAATTAACTTCTTCCTTCAACTTGTTGAGTTCCTCCATCGATCTCTATTTTCCCTCTTGAGCATCAGTTCACTCTCCAATTTTGCCCTTTTAACTCAAATATTTGTTTTTCCTTCTGCAATGATAGCTTCCGCAAGGCAAGATCCACTGGTGATCTCCTGTCCTATCTTACTCATGTATGATATCGCCCTTGATATCTCTAAGGCTTTTGACAGAGTCTGGCACAAGGCTCTGTTGGCCAAACTCCTTGCCTATTGCTTTACCCCCTTCCTTCTTTTCTCTGATTTCCAGTTTTCTTACTGACCGTTCTATATCTGTAGTTGTTGATGACGCGAGATCTAGCCCTTTTTCTGTTACCAGTGGTGTTTCACAGGGCTCTGTTCTTTCACCTACTCTGTTCCTTCTCTTCATCAATGATCTTCTACAATCCCCATCTTCCTCTCTTCGTCATGCCTTTGCTGATGATTCTACCCTTCACTTTTCCTCTGCCTTTTCTTCACAACCTTCATCTGTTACTCGTAATCAATCTCGTATCACTCTTTCTTCTACTCTTAACTCCGATTTGCAGAGAGTATCTGAATGGGGCACTCAAAATTTAGTTAAATTCAATGCCTCCAAGACACAGTTTCTGGCTATCTATTTATCTTCTTCTCCTCCTGATAACCCTGTTGTCTTCGAAACTAATGAAATTTACCCTCTTAACTCTATCAACATATTAGGAATCCATATAGCCTCTAACTTGTCTTGGAGGAATCACATAATCCAAGTTTCTAAATCTTCATCCAAATAATTGGGGGTTTTGTTTCGTTTTGGTCATTACTTTTCCACTTTGCAGTTAGTTACTTAAAATTTACAAAGGTCTTATCCGCCCCTGCTTAGAATACTGCTCACACATCTGGGGTGCTTCTTCCTTTACTTATCTGCTTGATAGGATTGAATCTAAGGCAGTCAGAGTCATTAATGATCCTTCTCTTACTTCTAACCTGGATTTTTTCTCTCTTCGTCGTAAGGTATCTTCCCTTTTGCTTTTCTATCGCTACTACTTCCATCGCTGCTCTGATGAGTTGGTGAGTTGCATCCCTCCTCCACTGCCGAGGCCGCGTAACACTCGCCAAGCAGCCTCATCTCACAAGTACTGTGAGGAGATTTGTAGCTCGCGGATTGGTCGATGCAGCGACTGCTTCTTCCCATCTACCTCCAGACTCTGGAACTTTCTTCCTCCTTCTGTCCTTCCTAATTCTTATGACCTTTCATCCTTCAAGAAGCAGATCTATCATCATCTCAGAGGCTAGTCCTCCATATCTCTGGGTCCTCTTTACTTTGACTGTTTTTTCCTGTCTGTCGTTTTCCTTTGTGTGACATTACCTCATCTCTGCCTTGCCCTTAACCTTTATCTTTTCCTTCGTCTTGGTATTTTCTCGTGGCCGGGCCTTTATTGATGAGGGCAGTTTCTTCCTGTCCCAGTGTCACACTATTAAAAAAAAAAAAAAAAATGTTTCTCTGGGACAGCATTTTCTGGTATATCATTATCCGAAAACTCAATCTCCTCTTGGCTCTTGTCACAAGCTTCCTCTTCCTGTAAAGCAATCCAGTTAAATAAGGCGTCTTGAAAATCCATATGCCGAGTCATAACTTCCATTTTTATATACTTTGGCCTCTTCAAGGTGATCTTCGTCCTGCAATACCTCAAGAAGCTCAAGGTGAGCTGTTTCAAATACAATTACATATTCCACGTAAGCATCCATCTTCTCCTTTACTTGAAGAAGGTTCTTGGTATCACCAGCTAACTTGTCGATAGCAGTCACCTGTCTGGTGAGAGCTCCCTTGGCCCAGCCTCGTTTTTTCTTAGCATCAGCTACAGGTCCATCCTGGTCACCAGCGACGTCCTTCAAAGGGATTTCTTCTCCTTCTGCTGCCTCATTATTAAATCGCTGGTCTGTTCTCTGCTCATCTTGTATTTAATCTGTTTGCAGGATATTCTTAAACTTCAGGAATGTCAAAGATGCCAAAATTTTGGACTGTTACACCTCCTGTGTAAGTAGGTACATTAATCAATAGGTATGTATAATAGACTTCTTGTGTTACTTTCTATTTTAGCTTTTAGGTTCATAGAGCAGTAAAAACCAGATTTTTGGGACTTTTCTTTATGGTTTATTTAACAAGTAAACAAATGAATGACTGAAAGAAAGGTCCAAACTGTAGATAACATCAAAGAAAAAGAAATATATATGTTAACATTGAGATTAAAAACTAATATTTCATGTACAAAAGAAATAATCAATATAGCAAGACAATATTTGTAACAAATGCATATTCAAAATTAAATAAAGAGCAAGACTTATAAAATTCTATTAATCTTTGTATACATATAACTTATGAGACATAAATATAATATTAAATAAACAAACAAATAATAAAGTAGTGCAAGAGTTATTTAATAGTTATAGACAAGAACATAAATTATAATTAGGTTTATTAATTAATCATCTGATGTATATTAGCTAATCATCATTAACATTAAATTTAAAGCAAATATAAATTAAACAGTATTTTAATAAACATACTCTAATCAAGGAAAAATATTTATAAAATATAACCCAATATATATATATATATATATATATATATATATATATATATATATATATATATATATATATATATATATATATATATATTATAGATATATATATATATATATATATATATATATATATATATATATATATATATATATATATATATATATATATATATATATATATATATATATATATATATATATATATATATATATATATATATATATATATATATATATAAATCAGAAATGGAGTTTTCATTTTAAGTTAACAAAATGTATAAATCGTCAAAGATATAGCTATTAAGACTAACCTAGCTAGCTAGGCCTAAAGTTGTAAAAATAAAAATCTTCAACAATATCATTTGAAGCCTGGCCTAGTGACTAGGATGTAATGGCACCAAAAAATAGAATTATCAAAATCAGAAGTAGCCAAGGCTATTTATAGCCTGAGACATGGTGCGAGACTGTGAGAAATATTTATACAATATAATAGGCTACACAAATCTAGAGTCAAAATAACAA
>JAXCGZ010005896.1:97500-100800 GCA_037179515.1 Halocaridina rubra | reverse complement strand
CATGGCTGCAAATAGATACCTTCCATACTATTCCATTAGTGACGATGAACTTATAAGGCTAACAAACAACGACAAAGTACTTCCAATTTACTTATGTATCAATGAGCTTGATAAGATGATATTTAACCCACTTGATCTAGAAAATGAAATAGATTTGTTTTTGAATAATATGAGAAACGCAACCAACCCTTTTCAATTTA
This sequence comes from Halocaridina rubra, assembly GCA_037179515.1. Classification (NCBI taxonomy): domain Eukaryota; kingdom Metazoa; phylum Arthropoda; class Malacostraca; order Decapoda; family Atyidae; genus Halocaridina; species Halocaridina rubra. The sequence goes on along the minus strand of JAXCGZ010005896.1, from coordinate 100,600 downwards.
TATGAACTTTATTCAAATATAAATAAATCTAACGCATTTTCGGATTTGTGCATGAACATTAGAAGTATTGAAAATAATCTTCAAATATTTGTTGATCAATGTTTAACAGAAAATAATACATGTGATGTAATGGGTTTTCCGGAGACTAGGCTGGATAATGATATTGAATCATTGTATAATATAACATGTTTAATATGTACACTCAGAACAGAGACAGGAAAGGTGGAGGTGTATGTATGTATGTAGCAAATACGTATAGCTTGAGTGTTATAAAGGAGTGCAGTATGATGGAATGATTCATTGAATGTGTTAGTGCACAGGCACATAACGGTAAAGAAAATTGCTTCTTCGCATATGTATATAGACCACCGAAGGGGAACATGCCTGAATTCCTTGGAGCTCTACTGAAAGTATTTGATTTTGCACAAGAAAAAAGTACAAAACTATTTATTTATTCGGTGATTGGAACTTAGATTTGTTTAAAATAAATGATCAAAGTGTAACTGATTTTATAAACATAATGTATTCACATGGATGCTTTCCACTAACTACTAAACTACGAGAGTAGCTGAACATAGTGCATCTCTAATCGATCATATCTGGATCACAAATATTGAAGACAACATAAGCAATTACATAGTGTACACCGACATAACAGATCATTTCGCAGTATACTCCCAGTTTAAAGAAAAAGAACATAAATTTGATGCATATGTAGAAAAAAGACATTACTCTGGTGATGGCATAGCTAAATTTACTAGAAATATATCACATGAAAAATGGCAACATATCAATGACCTAAATAACACAAATGAAGCTTTTAATAAATTTCACTATGCATTTAGATATAAATTTCTAGACTGCTTTCCTCTAAGAAAATTGACTGTAAATAATAAAAACAACAGATGCCCACATATAACTGCAGGATTAAAATATTGTATCAAAGAAAAACACCGAATAGAAAGGCTTGCATCAAAATGGCCTTTATCTTCGGAACCAGATATAAAGCTTACAGGTACAAATTAGTAACACTACGTCGAGCTGCAAAAAATATGGATATTTTCAGGATAAGCTTAAGAAGGAACAAGGAAACAGCAAGTCCACCTGGAATACCATAAACAGCCTAATGGAACGAAAACAATTTAATCATTCAAAGGAAATCAAATTAGAAAATGATAATGACCACACTGCTAATATATTTAATAATCATTTATTAACTATAGCACAACCAACACAGGATCATTAAAATGTGCAACAAAACTCACACCGCCAGTTTCTTAATAATCCACCAGACTTTTCGTTTTACTTGTATCCTGTAACAAGGGAGGAAGTCAATAAATATATAAAAACCTTAAAAGCAAATACAGCGTCGGGATATGATGAAATTCCATCAAAACTACTCCAGGTCACTGCCCATTACATTGGTACCCCACTTACCCACATAATCAATCTATGTTTTCAGCAAGGATGTTTTCCAGACAAACTAAAAAGTGCTAAAGTAATACCCATATTCAAGTCAGGCAATGAAGATGATGAAAATAACTATAGACCTATATCAATCTTACCAACCTTAAGTAAAGTGTTTGAAAAAGCGATTGTTCACAGACTTAAAGAATTCCTTGAAAAGTTCAACCCATTATCTGAAAATCAATACGGATTCCATAATAATAAGACCACTGAAAAAACAATAATGAACTTTACAAGTGATGTTTATCAAAATTTGGATAATAAAAACTATGTTGCAGGGGTTTTCCTAGACTTGTCCAAAGCATTTGACTCATTAGACCATGATATACTAATAGAAAATCTAAACTGTGTGGGCATTAGAGGAACACCATTACAGATATGTAAGAGCTACTTGAAAAATAGAAAACAAGCCATATAATGTAATGGGAAAGCATCTTTGTTGCAAACTATTGAGAGGGGAGTACCACAATACTGGACCCACTGTTAATTTTAGTTTATATAAATGATATTTCCAATGCCAGTAATAAATTCATATATATTCTTTATGCAGATGACACCAACCTTCTCTTGCATGATATTAACCTTGACCACCTGCATTCTGTTTTAAATAGTGAACTAGAAAAAATTAACAACTGGGTCGCTGTTAATAAATTAAAACTAAATGTTTCCAAAAGTGACTCTATCTTATTTCAAAATAGATCTGTAGTACACAATATGGTCAAGTTAATATGAATGGATATGAAGATAAAAGAGTTGCTTGTAAGAGATTTTTGGGAGTAGTTATTGATGAAAATTTAAGTTGGAAATATCATCTTCAATCTGTCTGCTCAAAACTGTCCAAGACGTGTGGAATTTTGTATAAAATTCGCCATAACATAACAAATGGGGCCTTATAAAACTTATGCTATTCCCTGTGATATCCTCATATTATATACTGTTTGTCCATCTGGGGTTGTACTTGGCCGTCAATTGTAAGGGATGTATTTGTAACTCAGAAAAAACTGATCAGAACTATTACATATAGTGGAAAATATGACTTAACTTCCTCATTATTCAAGGAGCTAAACTTGCTTAAATTTAATTACTTGATACAATATTTCTGTCTTATTATTATACATAGTGATGTTAATGATAACAGTCATAACAGAAATTTATTTAGATTTATTCAACACAACCATGGAACCAAAGGTAACAATATAAATTTGATATGTCCACAGCCGAGAACAACCTTGTAAAAATTTTCTATTCACTGTTTTGGCCCAAAATGTTGGAATGCATTACCTGATGATTTAAAAACAATAACTGGCATAACATTATTTAAAGAGAAACTCAAACAGCATTTATTTACTAGGCAAAATCAAGCAGCTGTTGAATAATAATTAATACAGTATTGGTGCATCATTATGTCCAGGTTAAGGTCAGGCTGCTGTTTTGTTTTATTACAAGATAAGTATGAGATTGCTATATTGGAGCTTTTGTTAAATATTGCCGTCATACTCTAAATTATGTGAAATGTATATTAAATTGCTTACCAAGGATCTCTTGCTCAGCAGGCTAGTACCTCTGAATATAAAATTCATATTCATTCTTGTATGTATGCTGAATATTTGTCAATAAAATCTATGACAATGAC
>JAXCGZ010005896.1:87500-95000 GCA_037179515.1 Halocaridina rubra | reverse complement strand
GGAATCCAACCTTATAGCTTATATCTGCTATACTTGGGAATGAACGCATTCTAACTGAATGCCACTATATTCATATTACAGATTCCCCAACCTCATTTGTGGCTTCAGTTTAACATTTAATTCAATTCCCAATATCATTCGGGCCATGAAATTACCAGATAAGCACATTACATATGTAAAAACATGAATCATTTTTCACCCCGACATGAACTCGAACCTAGGACTTATGATTACTAAGTCAAGGCGCTACCACTACACCACAGAAGGTTATAAAAGCAATCCAAAATTATAGCTTATATCTGCTATACTTAAGAATGAACGCATTCTAACTGTGCAGTAGTGGTAGCGCCTTGACTTAGTTATCATAAGTCCTAGGTTCGAGTCCCGGTAGGGGAGAAAAATGATTCATTTTTTCACATTTGTAATGTGCTTATCTGGTTATTTCATGGCCCGAATGAGATTGGGAATTGAATTAAAAGCTAAAATGAAGCCACGAGTGAGGTTGGGGAATATGTAATATGAACATAGTGGCATTCAGTTAGAATGCGTTCATTCCTAAGAATAGCAGATATAAGCTATAAGTTTGGATTGCTTTTATAACCTTCTGTGGTGTAGTGGTAGCGCCTTGACTTAGTAATCATAAGTCCTAGGTTCGAGTCCCGGTCGGGGTGAAAAATGATTCATGTTTTCACCTATGTAATGTGCTTATCTGGTTATTTCATGGCCCAAATGGGATTGGGAATTGAATTAAATGCTAAAATGAAGCCACGAGTGAGGTTGGGGAATTTGTAATATGAACATAGAGGCCTTCTGTTAGAATGCGTTCATTCCTAAGTATAGCAGATATAAGCTATAAGGTTGGATTCCTTTTATAAATTTCTGAGGTGTAGTGGTAGCGCCTTGACTAAGTAATCATAAGTCCTAGGTTCGATTCCCGGTCGGGGAGAAAAATGATTCATGTTTTCATATTTGTAATGTGCTTATATGGTTATTTCATGGCCCGAATGAGATTGGGAATTGAATTAAATGCTAAAATGAAGCTACGAGTGAGGTTGGGGAATATGTAATATGAACATAGTGGCATTCAGTTTTAATGCGTTCATTCCTAAGAATAGCAGATATAAGCTATAAGGTTGGATTCCTTTTATAACCTTCTGTGGTGTAGTGGTACCGCCTTGACTTAGTAATCATAAGTTCTAGGTTGAGTCCCGGTGGGGGTGAAAAATGATTCATGTTTTCACATATGTAATGTGCTTATCTAGTTATTTAATGGTCCGAATGAGATTGGGAATTGAATTAAATGCTAAAATGAAGCCACGAATCAGGTTGGGGAATCTGTAATATGAACATAGTGGCATTCAGTTAGAATGCGTTCATTCCTAAGAATAGCAGATATAAGCTATGTGGTTGGATTCCTTTTATAAGCTTCTGTGGTGTAGTGGTAACGCCTTGACTTAGTAATCATAAGTCCGTGGTTCGAGTCCCGGTCGGGGTGAAAAATGATTCATGTTTTCACATATGTAATGTTCTAATATGGTTTTTTCATGGCCCAAATGAGATTGGGAATTGAATTAAATGCTAAAATGAATCCACGAGTGAGGTTGGAGAATCTGTAATATGAACATAATGGCATTCAGTTAGAATGCGTTCATTCCTTAGTATAGCAGATATAAGCCATAAGGTTAGATTCCTTTTATAACCTTTTAGGTTGCAGTGGTAGCGTCTTGACTTAGTAATCATAATTCCTAGGTTCGAGTCCATGTCAAGGTGAAAAATGATTCTTGTTTCACATATGTAATGTGCTTATCTGGTTATTTCATGGCCCGAATGAGATTGGGAATTGAATTAAATGCTAAAATGAATCCACAAGTGAGGTTGGGGAACCTATAATATGAACAAAGTGGCATTCAGCTAGAATGCGTTAAATCCTAAGTATAGCAGATAGAAGCTGTAAGGTTGGATTCCTTTTATAACCTTCTGTGGTGTAGTGGTAGTGCCTTGACTTAGTAATCATAAGTCCTCGGTTCGAGTCCCGGTCGGGGTGAAAACTGATTTATGTTTTCACATATGTAAAGTGCTTATCTGGTTATTTCATGACCCGAATGAGATTGGGAATTGAATTAAATGCTAAAATGAAGCCACGAGTGAGGTTGGGGATTCTGTAATATGAACATAGTGGCAATCAGTTAGAATGCGTTAAATCCTAAGTATAGCAGATATAAGCTATAAGGTTGGATTCTTATTATAACCTTCTGTGGTGTAGTGGTAGCACGTTGACTTAGTAATCATAAGTCCTAGGTTCGAGTCCCGGTCGGGGTGAAAAACGATTCATGTTTTCACCTATGTAATGTACTTATCTAGTTATTTCATGGCCCGAATGATATTGTTAATTGAATTAAATGCTAAAATGAAGCCACGAGTGAGGTTGAGGAATCTGTAATATGAACATAGTGGCATTCAGTTAGAATGCGTTCATTCCTAAGTATAGCAGTTATAAGCTATAAGGTTGGATTCCTTTTATAACCTTCTGTGGTGTAGTGGTAGCGCCTTGACATAGTAATCAGAAGTATAGGTTCGAGTCCCGGTCAGGATGAAAAATGATTCATGTTTTCACATATGTAATGTGCTTATCGGGTTATTTCATTTCCCGAATGAGATTGGGAATTGAATTAAATGCTAAAATGAAGCCACGAGTGAGGTTGGTGAATCTGTAATATTAACATAGTGGCATTCAGTTAGAATGCGTTCATTCCTAAGTATAGCAGATATAAGCTATAAGGTTGGATTCCTATTATAACCTTCTGTGGTGTAGTGGTAGCGCCTTGACTTAGTATTCAAAAATCCTAGGTTCGAGTTCTGGTCGGGATGAAAAATGATTCATGTTTTCACATATGTAATGTTCTTATCTGGTTATTTCATGGCCCGAATGAGATTGGGAATTGAATTAAATGCTAAAATGAAGAAACGAGTGAGGTTGGGGAATCTGTAATATGAACATAGTGGCATTCAGTTAGAATGCATTCATTCCTAAGTATAGCAGATATAAGCTATAACATTGGATTCCTTTTATAACTTTCTGTGGTGTAGTGGTAGCGCCTTGACTTAGTAATCATAAGTCCTAGGTTCGAGTCCCTGTCGGGGTGAAAAATGATTCATGTTTTCACATATGTATTGTGCTTATCTGGTTAGTTCATGGCCCGAATGAGATTGGGAATTGAATTAAATGCTAAAATGAAGCCACGAGTGAGGTTGGGGAATCTGTAATATGAAAATATTGGCATTCAGTTAGAATGCGTTCATTCCTATGTATAGCAGATATAAGCTATAAGGTTGGATTGCTTTTATAACCTTCTGTGGTGTAGTGGTAGCACCTTGACTTAGTAATTATAAGACCTGGGTTCGAGTCCCGGTCGGGTTAAAAAATTATTCATGTTTTCACATATGTAATGTGCTTATCTGGTTATTTCATATCACGAATGAGATTGGGAATTGAATTAAATGCTAAAATGAAGTCACGAGTGAGGTTGGGGAATCTGTAATATGAACATAGAGGCATTCAGTTAGAATGCGTTCATTCCTAAGTATAGCAGATATAAGCAATAAGGTTGGATTCCTTTTATAACCTTCTGTGGTGTAGTAGTAGCGCCTTGACTTAGTAATCATAAGTCCTAGGTTCGAGTCCCGGTCGTGGTGAATAATGATTCTTGTTTTCACATATGTAATGTGCTTATCTGGTTATTTCATGGCCCGAATGAGATTGGGAATTGAATTAAATGCTAAAATGAAGCCACGAGTGAGGTTGGGGAATCTGTAATATGAACATAGTGGCATTCAGTTAGAATTCGGCCATTCCTAAGTATAGCAGACATAAGCTATAAGGTTGGATTGCTTTTATAACCTTCTGTGGTGTAGTGGTAGCGCCTTAACATAGTAATCATAAGTCCTAGGTTCGAATCCCGGTCGGGGTGAAAAATGATTCATGTTTTCACATATGTAATGTGCTTATCTGGTTATTTCATGGCCCGAATGAGATTGGGAATTGAATTAAATGCTAAAATGAAGCCACGAGTGAGGTTGGGAATCTGTAATATGAACATAGTGGCATTCAGCTAGAATGCCTCCATTCCTAAGTATAGCAGATATAAGCTATAAGGTTGGATTCCTTTTATAAATTTCTGTGATGTAATGGTAGCTCCTTGATTAAGTAATCATAAGTCCTAGGTTCGAGTTCCGGACGTGGAGAAAAATGACTCATGTTTTCACATTTGTAATGTGTTTCTCTGGTTATTTCATGGCCCGAATGAGATAGGGAATTGAATTAAATGCTAAAATGAAGCCACGAGTGAGGTTGGGGAATCTGTAATATGAACATAGTCGCATTCAGTTAGAATGCGTTCATTCCTAAGAATAGCAGATATAAGCTATAAGGTTGGATTCCTTTTATAACCTTCTGTGGTGTAGTGGTAGCGCCTTGACTTAGTAATCACAAGTTCTAGGGTGAGTCCCAGTCGTGTGAAAAATGATTCATGTTTTCACAAATGAAATGCACTAATATGGTTATTTCATGGCCCGAACGAGATTGGGAATTGAATTAAATGCTAAAATGAAGCCACGAGTGAGGTTGGAGAATCTGTAATATGAACATAATGGCATTCAGTTAGAATGCGTTCATTCCTAAGTATAGCAGATATAAGCCATAAGGTTGGATTCCTTTTATAACCTTTTATGTTGTAGTGGTAGCGCCTTGACTTAGTAAGTCCTAGTTTCGAGTCCCGGTCGGGGTGAATAATGATTCATGTTTTCACATATGTAATGTGCTTATCTGGTTATTTCATGGCCCGAATGAGATTGGGAATTGAATTAAATGCTAAAATGAAGCCACGAGTGAGGTTGGGGAATCTGTAATATGAACATAGTGGCATTCACCTAGAATACGTTCATTCCTAAGTATAGCAGATAGAAGCTGTAAGGTTGGATTCCTTTTATAACCTTCTGTGGTGTAGTGGTAGCGCCTTGACTTAGTAATCATAAGTCCTAGGTTCGAGTCCCGGTCGGGGTGAAAAATGATTTATGTTTTCATATATGTAATGTGCTTATCTAGTTTTATTATGGCCCGAATGAGATTGGGAATTGAATTAAATACTAAAATGAAGCCACGAGTGAGGTTGGGGAATCTGTAATATGAACATAGTGGCAATCAATTAGAATGCGTTCATTCCTAAGTATAGCAGATATAAGCTATAAGGTTGGATTCCTTTTTTAACCTTCTGTGGTGTAGTGGTAGCGCCTTGACTTAGTAATCATAAGTCCTAGGTTCAAGTCCTGGGCGGGGTGAAAACGATTCATGTTTTCACCTATGTAATGTGCTTAGCTGGTTATTTCATGGCCCGAATGAGATTGTTAATTGAATTAAATGCTAAAATGAAGCCACGATTGAGGTTGAGGAATCTGTAATATGAAAATAGTGGCATTCAGTTTGAATGCGTTCATTCCTAAGTATAGCAGATATAAGCTATAAGGTTGGATTCCTTTTATAACCTTCTGTGGTGTAGTGATAGCGCCTTGACATAGTAATCATAAGAAATAGGTTCGAGTCCCGGTTGGGATTAAAAATGATTCATGTTTTCACATATTTAATGTGCTTATCTGGTTATTTCTTTTCCCGAATAAGATTGGGAATTGAATTAAATGCTAAAATGAAGCCACGACTGAGGTTGAGAAATCTGTAATATGAACATAGTGGCATTCAGTTAGAATGCGTTCATTCCTAAGTATAGCAGATATAAGCTATAAGTTTGGATAACTATTATAACCTTCTGTGGTGTAGTGGTAGCGCCTTGACTTAGTAATCATAAGTCCTAGGTTCGAGTCCTGATTGGGATGAAAAATGATTCATGTTTTCACATATGTAATGTTCTTATCTGGTTATTTCATGGCCCGAATGAGATTGGGAATTGAATTAAATGCTAAAATGAAGCCACGAGTGAGGTTGGGGAATCTGTAATATGAACATAGTGGCATTCAGTTAGAATACGTTCATTCCTAAGTATAGCAGAAATAAGATAAGGTTGGATTCCTTTTATAACCTTCTGTGGTGTAGTGGTAGCGCCTTGACATAGTAATCATAAGTAATAGGTTCGAGTCCCGGTCGGGGTGAAAAATGATTCATGTTTTCGCATATGTATTATGCTTATCTGGTTATTTAATGGCCCGAAAGAGATTGGGAATTGAATTAAATGCTAAAATGAAGCCACGAGTGAGGTTGGGGAATCTGGATTATGAAAATATTGGCATTCAGTTAGAATGCGTTCATTCCTAAGTATAGCAGATATAAGCTATAAGGTTGGATTGCTTTTATAACCTTCCATGGTATAGTGGTAGCGCCTTGACTTAGTAATCATAAGACCTAGGTTCGAGTCCCTTTCGGGTTAAAAAATGATTCATGTTTTCACATATGTAATGTGCTTATCTAGCTATTTCATGGCCCGAATGAGATTGGGAATTGAATTAAATGCTAAAATGAAGCCACGAGTGAGGTTGGGGAATCTGTAATATGAACATAGAGGTATTCAGTTAGAATGCGTTCATTCCTAAGTATAGCAGATATAAGCTATAGGGTTGGATTCCTTTTATAACCTTCAGTGGTGTAGTGGTAGCGCCTTGACTTAGTAATTATAAGACCTAGGTTCGAGTCCCGGTCGGAGTGAATAATGATTCATGTTTTCACATATGTAATGTGCTTTTCTGGTTATTTCATGGCCCGAATGAGATTGGGAATTGAATTAAATGCTAAAATGAAGCCACGAGTGAGGTTGGAGAATCTGTAATATGAACATAATGGCATTCAGTTAGAATGCGTTCATTCCTAAGTATAGCAGATATAAGCCATAAGGTTGGATTCCTTATATAACCTTTTATGTTGTAGTGGTAGCGCCTTGACTTAGTAATCATAAGTCCTAGTTTCGAGTCCCGGTCGGGGTGAATAATGATTCATGTTTTCACATATGTAATGTGCTTATCTGGTTATTTCATGGCCCGAATGAGATTGGGAATTGAATTAAATGCTAAAATGAAGCCACGAGTGAGGTTGGGGAATCTGTAATATGAACATAGTGGCATTCACCTAGAATACGTTCATTCCTAAGTATAGCAGATAGAAGCTGTAAGGTTGGATTCCTTTTATAACCTTCTGTGGTGTAGTGGTAGCGCCTTGACTTAGTAATCATAAGTCCTAGGTTCGAGTCCCGGTCGGGGTGAAAAATGATTTCTGTTTTCACATATGTAATGTGCTTATCTAGTTTTTTTATGGCCCGAATGAGATTGGGAATTGAATTAAATACTAAAATGAAGCCACGAGTGAGGTTGGGGAATCACTAATATGAACATAAAGGCATTCAGCTAGAATGCGTTCATTCCTAAGTATAGCAGATATAAACTATAAGGTTGGATTCCTTTTATAAATTTCTGTGGTGTAGTGGTAGTGCCTTGACTTAGTAATCA
>JAXCGZ010005896.1:10000-22500 GCA_037179515.1 Halocaridina rubra | reverse complement strand
TACTTAATATTTGTATGGATACCTTTTTCTCATGTTCAACTCGTCTTCATTGGAAATCTGACACCACCAATCTTTGTTGTGCACAAACATTTTCTCCATTTATTATCTTTCAATTTTTACTTCATTTAGGTGCCTTCTTCTTTTACCGATATTTTCGAGAATACCTTAAATGTTCCAATTCAAATAATTTCCAATAACTAGTCTTTCTTCTGTTTTTGTTGGTGTGATAATTTTATTCACCTGTCTCGAAAACGTACTTTTACCTTCTTCATCGCACCACACTTGAGGTACGTAACTACTTACTATTTTCAGAACACGTTCCCTACAACAAAGTTTTATCTTTATTATTCTGTAAATTCTCCTTTCGGCTATTACTAGATTTTTATTTTTTCATTGTTTAGAACTATTCCCACTCCACTTCATCCTCTATCGTCATCTCCATTGTGCAGCATCTTATAGCCACTGCCCATCTCCTTTGCCTTATTACATCTCAATCTTGCCTCATTTATACAGGATATCCACATCCCTTCTCTCAATAACGTCTGCCATCTTCTTTCCTTGACCAGTCATGATGCAATTACCAGGTTTTCATTTTATCATTGTTAAGAACTATTTCCACTCCACTTCATCCTCTATCGTCATCTCCATTTTGTAGCATCTTATAGCCACTGCCCATCTCCTTTGCCTTATTACATCTCAATCTTGCTTCTTTTATGCATAGGATATCCACTTCCCTTCTCTCAATAACGTCTGTTATCTCCTTGTTTCGACCAGTCATGATGCCATATTTCAGAGTTATGGTCCTAGCAATTTGGACTCTCTTCTTTAAGCACGCCACTTTTTAACTATGTGGTCCTTTTTATATAAATGTAATAATAATAATAATAATAATAATAATAATAATAATAATAATAATAATAATAATAATAATAATAATAATAATAATAATAATAATAATAATAATAATGATAAAAATAATAATAATAATAATAATAATAATAATAATAATAATAATAATAATAATAATAATAATAATAATAATAATAATAATAATAATAATAATAATAATAATAATAATAATAATAATAATGATAATAATAATAATAATAATAATAATAATAATAATAATAATAATAATAATAATAATAATAATAATAATAATAATAATAATAATAATAATAATAATAATAATAATAATAATAATAATAATTTTTTTACCCCAACTGTCGGGATTCGAATTGAGCCCTGTAGACCAGAAAGCCACAGCTTAGTGCACTGAGTGACAGGAAAGAAAAAAAAAACACAGAAGGGAGAATTGAAGTCTCAGAATTACTGAGGGCACTACTTGGCCTATTTATGCAAATGTTTTACCTCTCTGCCGATTCACTAAAAATTGGAACACATTTTATACTCATCTCTGTGAACCTAGTTTACTAAACAGAATAGTTGAATCCAATCACTCATATAATGAAGTCAAAAAATTTTACCATGTTCTTTTGGGATTTGATCTCGGGACCAGTAGAGCGGAAATTTACAGTTTTGTGTACTAAACAGAGGTAATAAATGAGAGAATTGGAAGCATTGCTGGACCTTTGGTTTTACCTGTCTCCTTACCCACCACTAACTAATAATGAATCAAATATTAATTGGACGATAGAGCGCTTGCACTTCTTTATGTTTTTCTGATGGAGATTCCATTGTGATGACTTAGTGAGTCTACAATCCAATCATGATTGGAAAAAATTTTCTGTTTATGAATATGCTTGTATTTCCTGTTATCATTGTTCAGTTTAATACACTTTGGCTACCGGTGTTGCAGTTTATGGGGGAGGACGTGTACGCATTGAGCTCTCAATAATATTGTGTTTATCAAGTGACAGAGTTTAAATTCACAGCTACAAAATTAACGAAAGCATATTCAAATATAAACCTTCAAATTTAAGTCGGAGTGATTATTACAACTTTAGTGTTTATAAAGATACTAAGAAAATTAATTATAATCTCAAAACATCTCAGAAGCCATTGAGAGCGTCTCTCTGCCAGTGTTACCGATTTCAGCCACATCCTCTTGTGACCAACCTAAAAAGGACCTTCTTGGTTGAACCTGTCGTACCCCTCATACCACAGTTCCCCCCCCCCATTCACACCAGAATGTCCTCATTAGAAAAAGTTGAGTGTTGATGCCAATATTTTTCCTGAAGTGTTTACTTCATCTCTGGATACAATATTCGATTATTCACGTCGTGACATCAAAAGCGAATTGGAAACAATTGGAAATGGCACTGTACAAAACAAGTCAGCTATTGCTTTCAGAGATAGCGAATCTCTTTCCACAACGCAGTGGTAAGCGTATCTTTAAAAGAGAGGTAAAATAAGAAATAATTTCAAATATTATTACTCTTAGCTAAAGTGTCCTGCATACCTCATCATATGGGAAACTTGACAAACTCTTTCAATCTCAAATTTTGCTTATGAAATCCGTAGAGTTTAAGCTAACACTCGACCAAGCAGACCTAAATAAAAGGATAGAAAGTCTTTCAGATAAGGTGAGAATTTTAGAATTAGATTCTGAAGAGGTGAAAGCCTTACAACACAAGATGGAGTTGCTAGAATCAAACATTGTACTACTTAAGGTTGAAACTGCTAATAAAACCATCACCTCTTAATTCAGTGCTGTCACTAATAACGATGATGTCCCTTTTATCAACAACCCTCAGGTTTCCCAGTCTAGGTCTTCTGTCTCTACTCACAATTCCTTTAGTGCATTGAAAGACAAATGTGACAGTGTTAGTGGAGAAGAGGTAGATCCAGATAAAAGTGTAAGTCAACAAGAAAGCCTAAATGCACCATGCGAAATGCCAAAAAGTTGAAAGGCACCAAGATCTACCTTAATGATGACCTGTGTGCGGCATCACAGGCAATAAAATCTGCACAGATGCCACAACTAAAAAAGGCTAGATCAGAAAGGAAAACTGTCTTCTTTAAACATACGAAGCTCATCGTGAAGGAGCGATGCAACACCGAGAGTGTGGCTGGTGCTGTGGGTGGCGTGGATGAGGAGTTGACCAGGATCGGTGGTGTGAGGGTGGGGGTCACGGGAGTGGGGGGACGGGAGAGCGATATGTCATCACCCGAACCCCCTCCTGCCGTGTTTCCCGCCACGGGAGCTATAAAACGCTCGCACCATAAACCAATAAATGGCTGGAAGAACCCGGTAAGATTTGGTAGAAGTAAATGGTAACTTGTAAGTCAGTAATGTAAAAGTAGTGTAATTTATTTCTTCACCATGGCTGTAAATAGATACCTCCCATACTATTCCATTAGTGACGATGAACTTATAAGGCTAACAAACAACGACAAAGTACTTCCCAATTATTTATGTATCAATGAGCTTGATAAGATGATATTTAACCCACTTGATCTAGAAAATGAAATAGATTTGTTTTTGAATAATATGAGAAACGCAACCAACACTTTTCAATTTATATATACTTAAATGAACTGTATTCAAATTTAAATATTCTAATACATTTTCGGGTTTGTGCATGAACATTAGAAGTCTTGCAAACAATCTTCAAATATTTGTTGATCAATGTTTAACAGAATATAATATATGTGATGTAATGGGTTTTTCGGAGACTAGGCTGGATAATGATATTGAATCATTGTATAATATAACAGGGTACAATATGTTCACTCAGAACAGAGACAGGAAAGGTGGAGGTGTATGTATGTATGTAGCAAATAAGTATAGTTCGAGTGTTATAAAAGAGTGCAGTATGATGACACGATTCATTGAATGTGTTAGTGTAAAGGTACATAGCGGTAAGGAAAATTGCTTCTTTGTATCTGTATATAGACCACCGAAGGGGAACATGCCTGAATTCCTTGAAGCTTTACTGAAAGTATTTGATTTTGCAGCAAGAAAAAAGTACAAAACTATTTATTTATTCGGTGATTGGAAATTAGATTTGTTTAAAATAAATGATCAGAGAGTAACTGATTTTATAAACATAATGTATTCACATGGATGCTTTCCACTAACTATTAAACTACGAGAGTATCTGAACATAGTGCATCTCTAATCGATCATATCTGGATCACAAATCTTGAAGACAACATAAGTAATTACATAGTGTACACCGACATAGCAGATCATTTCGCAGTATACTCCCAGTTTAAAAAAAGAAGAACATAAATTTTATGCATATGTAGAAAAAAGACATTACTCTGGTGATAACATAGCTAAATTTACTAGAGATATATCACATGAAAAGTGGTAAAATATCATAGACCTAAATAATGCAAATGAAGCTTTTAATGAATTTCACTGTACATTTAGAGATAAATTTCTAGACTGCTTTCCTCTAAGAAAATCGACTGTAAATAATAAAAACAACAGATGCCCACATATAACTGCAGGATTAAAAAATAGTATCAAAGAAAAACACCGATTAGAAATGCTTGCAACAAAATGGCCTTTGTCTTTTGGAACCAGATATAAAGCTTACAGGAACAAATTAGTAACACTACTTTGAGCTGCAAAAAATATATA
The DNA here is from genome assembly GCA_037179515.1 of Halocaridina rubra. NCBI lineage: Eukaryota > Metazoa > Arthropoda > Malacostraca > Decapoda > Atyidae > Halocaridina > Halocaridina rubra. The sequence goes on along the minus strand of JAXCGZ010005896.1, from coordinate 17,945 downwards.
TTTTCAGGATAAGCTTAAGAAGGAACAAGGAAACAGCAAGTCCACCTGGAATACAATAAACAGCCTAATGGAACGAAAATAAATTCATCATTGAAAGGAAATCAAATAAAAAAATGATAATGACCACACTGCTAATATCTCTAATAATCATTTCTTAACTATAGCACAACCAACACAGGAACAACAAAATGTGCAACAAAACTCACACCGACAGTTTCTTAATAATCCACCAGACTTTTCGTTTTACTTGTATCCTGTAACAAAGGATGCAGTCACTAAATATAAAAAAAAAACTTAAAACCAAATACTGCGTCGGGATATGATGAAATTCCATCAAAGCTACTCCAGGTCACTGCCCATTACATTGGTACTCCACTTACCCACATAATCAATCTATGTTTTCAGCAAGGATGTTTTCCAGACAAACTAAAAAGTGCTAAAGTAATACCTATATTTAAGTCAGGCATTGTAGATGATGAAAATAACTATAGACCTATATCAATCTTACCATCTTTAAGTAAAATGTTTGAAAAAGCGATTGTTCACAGACCTAAAGAATTCCTTGAAAAGTTCAACCTATTATCAAAATATCAATACGGATTCCGTAATAATAAGGCCACTGAAAATGCAATAATGAACTTTACAAGTGATGTTTATCAAAATTTGGAAAATCAAAACTTTGTTGCAGGGGTTTTCCTAGACTTGTCCAAAGCATTTGACTCATTAGACCATGATATACTAATAGAAAAACTAACTTGTGTGGGTATTAGGGGAACACCATTACAGTTAGTTAAGAGCTACTTGAAAAATAGAAAACAAGCCGTATATTGTAATGGGAAAGCATCTTTGTTGCAAACTATTGAGAGGGGAGTACCACAGGGATCAATACTGGGCCCACTGTTATTTTTACTTTATATAAATGATATTTCCAATGCCAGTAATAAATTCAAATATATTCTTTATGCAGATGACACCAACCTTCTCTTGCATGATAATAACCTTGACCACCTGCATTCTGTTTTAAATAGTGAACTAGAAAAAATTAACAACTTGGTCTTTGTTAATAAATTAAAGCTAAATGTTTCCAAAACTGACTATATCTTATTTCAAAATAGATCTGTAGTACACAATATTGGTCAAGTTAATATGCATGGGTATGAAGTTAAAAGAGATGCTTGTAAGAAATTTTTGGGAGTAATTATTGATGAAAATATAATTTGGAAATATCATATTTAATCGGTCTGCTCAAAACTGTCCAAGACGTGTGGAATTGTGTATAAAATTTGCCTTAACCTAACAAATGGGGCCTTAAAAAGCATATACTATTCCCTGTGTTATCCTCATATTATATACTGTTTGTCCATCTGGGGTTGTACTTGCCCGTCAATTGTAAGGGATGTATTTGTAACTCAGAAAAGACTGATCAGAACTATTACATATAGTGGAAATTATGACTTAACTTCCTCTTTATTCAAGGAGCTAAACTTGCTTAAATTTAATTACTTGATACAATATTTCTGTCTTATTATTATACATAGTGATGTTAATGATAACAGAAAATTATTTAGATTTATTTAACACAACCATGGAACCAAAGGCAACAATATAAATTTGATATGTCCACAGCCGAGAACAACCTTGTACAAATTTTCTATTCACTGTTTTGGCCCAAAATGTTGGAATGCATTACCAAAAGATTTAAAAACAATAACTGGCACAACTTTATTTAAAAATAAACTCAAACAGCATTTATTACTAGGCAAAATCAAGCAGCTGTTGATTAATAATTAATACAGTATTGGTGCATCATTATGTCCAGGTTAAGGTCAGGCTACTGTTTTGTTTTATTACAAGATAAGTATGAGATTGCTATATTGGAGCTTTTGTTAACTATTGCCGTCATACTTTAAATTATGTGAAATGTATATTAAACTGCCTGCCAAGGAGCTCTTGCTCAGCAGGCTAGTGCCTCTGAATATAATGTACATATTTATTCCTGTATGTATGCTAAATATTTGGCAATAAAATCTATGACTATGACTCTGACTATCTAACACAAATAATCAATTTAGTAACAGGTTGCAATACAGTGAAGAAACAGTAGCGTCCTTCCCCACTACTCCTGACAACACAATAACAGCCACTAACCAGAACAACCTGATTACACTTTCCAGCACAAATAACCGACCAAGTAAAGGGTTGCAAAACAGTTAAGAAGATATAGAACCCTTCTCCACTACTCCTAACAACATAGCAACTATCACTAACCAGGACAACCAAATTACAATATCTAGCACAAATAACCAACCCAGCAATAGGTTGCAAAACAGTGAAGAAAATAGGAGCTAGTGTCTAATCTAAAAAGTCCATTGAAGACCTCTACCCCACAGCCACAGTTACCCAATAGTGCAAGGGTTACAGCTCAAATATATATTTGCATCCCTGGCAATCCCTGTGAGAGAGAGATATGTAATATTCTGATAAATCAAGGCATTCCCTCTGAAGAAGTCTTAATTAGGAAGCTTTCTCGCAAACCAAATTGGATCTCCTTCACAGTAACGATATCAAAAGGATTTGAATATATGGCTTACAAGTTGAATCAATGGCTTACAGGCACGGTTGTCCAGCCATTTTGAGGAGGCAAACAGTGGACACAACCTGGGTTATCTACAATATATCCCAAACTACAGCCACACTGGAAAAAACAGCAAAGGAGCTTATGAAAAAATTCCCTATCAGCAAGACTACAGAGACTCAATACAAAACTCTCTTATTGCCGTCCCCACACTAGAAACTTTTCCGAGAGAGATGGTTCTTACAACCTTAGACTCTTACCTAGGTATACAAACTTTGGGAAGGCCCGATCATACCATGGCACATACTCAAGTCAGCGTTACTCATACAACAGCAATTAGAGACACCGGGATCCATTGACTATCCCCAGAAGATTCTATGATGATGAATTCCCAGCAGTATCACACAGTCGAAATAAACCTAGGATTAACCCAAGAACAAACTACAAATATGACTATAGATACCTCCCTGATGAATCATGGTAAGAATGTAACATTAGTGCATGTGAATGCTCAGTTCCTTCCTGCTCATTTTGAGGATATACTAATGCTAACAAAAGACCTCAACATAGATATCCTCTGTGTAAGTGAAACTTGGCTTCTTCCTGCAACTGAAAAAAATATGTGAAAATCTCGGAGTTTAAAATATTTTGTTATGACCATGGCCGAAGGGGTGGGGTCTTAATTTATGTTAAAAGTTATCTCAATGCATCAGCAATAACCATATATCTAGAAAAAACTGCAGAACTCGAAGATATATGGATCACTGTGCAGAATCAGAAGCTTCCATCTTTCATTATAGGGTGTGTTTACCGTCATCCAAAGCACCTTCCAGTTCATATAGTCATCTGCTAGAAACATTCAGAAATATCTGCGTGTGCCATAAAGCCGTATACATACTTGATGACTTTAATGATGACTTGCTCTCTAAAGATAACAAAATGAAAAGGGTGATCAGTACTGAGAAGTTAACACATATAGTGACAAAACTGACCCGCATAACCCCAATTCTAGGACTCAGATAGATCTGATAATAACAAATAAATTGGAAAGTCTACCCTGTTGGGACGTAGTTCCCTACCCAATTAAAGATCACGAACTCAACATTGCTATGCTAAACTTAAACAAGCCAAAAGAAAGCTTTTATTCAAGACATTCCTATGTCTATAAAATTAGTCCCCTTATATCTTTTGTGAAGCATTAATCAACAACAGAAATGCACTTAATGGTATAATAAACACATATAACGTCGAATTGGAGGTGGAAATTCTAACAAAAGTCTACTATGAATGCCTCGATAGTTGTGCACCCATTGTAACAAGAAAAATCAGGGGGCCCTCAGCCCCCTGGATAACTAATGACATCAAAGAGGCAATGCAAATTAGAAATCAAATACAAAGAGAGCTAAAAATAAATATATATAATATGACTCTGTGAACATTATAAAGTAGAAAAGAAACGTGTCAGATCTCTCATCGATATTAGTAAAAATGACTTTTACAAAAAACAATTTAAAGACTAGACAAGATACATTGGCAACATGGAAAGTGATAATAAGCCTGATATCAAATGGAAAGACTGCCTTAGAAAGTTTTGAAAATATTACGGAGTTAAAAGACAAAGCGGAAAACTTTAATAACTATTTTGCTAACGTTAGGAAAAATACATATGAGAAAACACAAGAAAACATCAACTTAATGAACATGAGTAATTACATAAATTCAATTCTTCCACTGTAAACACAAAAGAGTACTTCAAGATAAATCCTGTCGATTGTGCTACCCTAATTCTTACCATAAAGAGTATAAGAATCTCTGGATCTTATGGTCCAGATGATATACCATTTCAGTTCATCAGAGATGCTCTACCCATGATTGCGTCTTATATTCTGGCTATTATAAACACTTCCATTGTTACTAAAAGGTTTTCTGACTCTTGGAAAAGATCACATGTAATACCTCTGCATAAAAAGGGGACAGAGAAGATGTGACAAACTATTGTCCCATTTCCCTGCTACCCATATTCTCTAAAATATTAGAAAAAATTGTTGCATGCCAAGTAATGTCATATCTAGAGACAAACAAACTATTAGCTCTTAACCAACATGGTTTCAGACCGAAACTCTCAATGGAGACTGCAGTGCTCAAAGTTACTTATGTTATTTATAATAACATAGATATGAAAAAATCTCTCTGCTTGTATTATTAGGCTTATCAAAAGCCTTGGACGGTGTAAGGCATGCAATTCTTATTAAAAAGTTTACTAATCTAAATATTTACCCGACCTGGTTTAGACAGTATCTATCTAATTGTAGACAGAATATCCGTCTTCACAGCACCAACCGCCCATTGCGATACTACAGCTGAAGGTGTTTTGAAGTTAAATAGGTCTGTCCAGGACAGTTCAATGTTAAGTCTTCCTTCAGATACGGTTCTTTTTCTATGCCTACAGCTACACTGAATATTCTTGGATATTCATCACATATCTTTTATTATCCCTTCACATCTGACAAGTCATTGCACTCTCCATCTCTGTTTCTCTTTACTTTATGTATTCTTCGTGCCCAGGCCCGATGAGGGCTGTTTTATTTTATAATTTTTTTTGGCCCGTCCTGGTGTCACAATCATAAAAAAAAAAAATATCTCTACTTCAAAAAATGTATCATTTGGCTTTCCACAGGGATCACTCCAAGATAGAGTAGTGAGCTCTTTATTCAGAGAACAAACACAGACGCAGATTCAGAGATAATTGCTATTAAAAGAGCAACACTCTCGAACAATATTCCAGAGCATCTTAAAAATTCATCCTCCTTCACAGCTTCCAAATCAAACTTTATAGTTCTCTTTTGAACAAATAGTTACTGCTCACACACTAATCAAACTTAATGATTTAATGCAATTTCCCTTAACACCAACCATTTTTTTTCTATTTGTAAATAGATATCGCCTTCTTTGATTTCTAAGTTAAGAACTAATTGTTATCTATCTACCTTGGCTGTTTCCCCCAACTGGGGGGTAGCCGACAATAAAAAAAAAAAAATGACCGTTCAGATGGCACCGCTGGAGTGCCACAGCTCATCCTCCTGCTCATCCACAACCTGTGTCGCTTCATAATGCCAACTCCCTTACTGCCCCTACCACAGTGCTACCTCTGTAAAATGCAGCCCCATGGTAACAGCAGATGCTCATCAGAGCTGCGTCACAATCGCTCGCCACTCATTCCTATTCCTAGCACGCTCACTTGCTTCCCTCATATCCATCCTCCTATCATTCAGGGCTCTTCTTACTCCATCCGTCCACCCAAACCTAAGCCTCCCTCTAGCATTTCTCCCATCAACTCTAGCATTCATCACCTTTTTCGGGAATCTTTCATCATCCATTCTCTTCACATGGCCAAACCATCTCAGAACATTCATATCTACTCTGACTGCCAGTTCTCTCCTCACACCTGTTCTTGCTCTCAACACTTCATTCCTAACCCTATCCAACTGAGATACACCAGGCATTTCATCTCAAATGCATTTGGTTTCCATCTCTCACTTACTTTCATACCCCATAATTCTGATCCATACATAACAGTTGGCACAACCACTTTCTCATACAAAACTTTCTTAACATTCATTTCCAACCCTCTATTCTTCATCACTCCTTTGAACGCACCCAACACTTTACATCCTTCATTCACTCTGTGACACACATCTACTTCCACTCCACCATTAGCAGCTATAACGGAGCCTAAATACTTAAACTGATCAAATTCCTCAAGTGTCTCTCCATTCAACATAACATTCAATCCAGCACCATCCTCATTTCTTGTACACCTCAAAACCTTACCCTTTCCCACATTCAATCGCAACTTTCTTCTCTCACACACCATTCCAAATTCTGACACTAACTGACGCAGGTTCTCCTCTGAATCTGCCACCACTACAGTATCATCTGTAAACAGCAACTGATTCAGCTACCACTCGTTATCATCCCCATCTACCATTCTCAAACTTCAACCACGCACTCGCTCATTCACCTCTCTTACGACTCCATCAACATACAAAATGAACAGCCATGGTGACATCACACATCTCTGTCTCAGTCCCACACTCACAGGAAACCACTCACTCGCTTCATTCCCTACCCTAACACAAGCTCTACTGCCCTCATACAAACTCTTCACTGGAACCTTCTAGAATCAATTCCATATAACCTCAAACCAATGCACATTGCCTCTCTATCAGCTCTATCATACACTTTCTCCAGCTCCAAAAATGCAAAATACACATCCTTACCCTTAGCTATATATTTCTCACATAACTGCCTAACTATAAAAAACTGATCTATACAACCTCTACCACTCCTAAAACCACTCTGCACTTCCGTGATCACATTTTCTATCTAATCCCTAATCTTATTAATCAGTATCCTACCATACAATTTCCTACCACTCCCAACAAACTAATATCTCTAAAATTATTGCATTCATACACATCTCCCCTACCTTTGTATAGGGGCACAATGCAGTCAGTCACTCATTCCTCTGGCACCATTGACAACATAGAGCATATATTAAACACTCTCACTAACCATTCCAATGCAGTCGCACCCCTTTCTTTCAACATCTCCACTCTCACACCATCCATTCCAGGTGCTTTACCTACTTTCGTTCCATCCAATGCCCTTTTCAACTCCTCTCTTGTAATCTTTCTCTCATTTTCATCTCCCATTACTGGCACTTGAACACCCCCCACTACCACTATAGCTGCCTCTCTATCTTCCTCAATATTCAGCAAGCACTCAAAATATTCTGCCCATCATTTCCTTGGATTGTTCCCTCTTAACATCTGTCCATTCACATCTTTTACTGTCTCTTCCATTCTCGATCCACCTTTCCTTACCCTCTTCACTTCTTTCCAAAACTTCTTTTTACTCTCCTCATATGACCTACTAAAATCCTGTCCTCACCTAACATTTGCCAACCTCCTCTCTTCCTCTACCTTCCGCTTGGTTTCCACATTTTTCTCCCTATATCTTTCATACTTCTCCCTAGTGTTCCACTGCAGCCATTCCTCAAAAGCCCTCTTTTTCTCTTCCACCTTCATCTTCACCCCTGCATTCCATCACTCGCTGCCTCTCCTCATGCCACCTCCAACAAACCTCTTGCCACACACATCACTTGCATGTCCCACAAAACCTTCTTTCATCAACCTCCATTCCTCCCCTAACTCCCCAACTTCTCTCTCTTTCACCCTGTCATATGCCACTTTTAGCCTGTCCTGATATTCCTGTCTCTTCTCTGGTTTTATCAACTCTTCCCCCTTCACCATTTCTCTTCTACATCCCCCCACTCTATTTCCCCACTCTTTTGCTAGTACCACTTTT